>JABASD010000251.1:0-94578 GCA_019776165.1 Pogonognathellus flavescens | reverse complement strand
AAAAATTTGAAAGAAATCGGCCGAAAACTGTGGCCTGTAGGCGGAGACGCAGAATACATAGGACGGGTATGGACCGGAACGGGGCATTGTGCGACTATAAGCCCAGCCTTAATATTTCTGAAAGGATTTCCGCAGAAATTTGAAGAAGATTTTTAGTAGGTATTTGACTTTTTCCATCCCTGAATGCGTACATTATCTGCATGTCTGTAGAATATGCCATATTTTGCAGAATATTCGTGGGGAGTTGTTGTTCAGACTGACTGACTAATAAGAAATGTTTCTAAGCTTAGATTTTTTGGAGAAAGGGTTAAGTGTGTAACTGGGTAAGTTTGGTGCTTCAGAGTGAGAGATTGAGTGAGGGCTGTAGACAAGACACAAAGTAGTTGAGATACAGAAAGGAGATTAGTAAGTAGTAGTTGAATATTCTCGGCTTAAGTCAAGTCAAAGGAAAACCAGGCGTAAGGAAATGATGAAAGTTTTCAGGAATAAAATACATAAATAAAAATTCCCATTTAGCCATTATAGCAGTAGTTTTCGGAAGGTACTGTATGTGTATGTTTGGGACGTTACGTTACGCTATGGCAAGAAATAGCTAGAACTACTGGTTGTGGAATGTATTTATTATGTATGAATGTTGCATATATAGCCAACATGAAATTGAGGGCAATAGTTTACTTTCGGAGTTAACACGCGTTAGAAATAACAGTCTCACAGAAAGTTGCAATATAGAGATGTGCCTCTACGTAAATAGAAACTTTTTCCACCTTTGCATCTTATGAAAATATCAAGATAGTTTGTATTTTATACAGACGAATCAAAATTTAAATAAATCGTTCTTATTGTTGTTAAAAGATGCGATTTTAAAAAGAATTACGAAATACTAGATCATGTAAAATTAAAATTGCTGAATTGACATTAAAATGTACTTGTATGTGAATGTAATTGTACAAATGTGTTAAAAGCACAATAAATGAAGGTAAATGTGTAAAATGTATAGCAGATTGTTGGGATTAAATACTTATTGTTTTGTGCAGTGTTCATGAATATTAGAAAATCCCATTGCACTGCATTGGCTTTTATTTGAACCTCAAATCCAGTATTTCATTAGTATTCTTATACTTCACGCAGAAAGCTACGTTGTATAAAATTTGTATTGATCTTCTTTGTGTACTTGTGTACAGTACTTGTGATTTAGAAATGAACCGAATTTTCTAGAAATCGTATGCAAATTCATATTACGTACATGAATGTTCGTTGAAACCTTAAGATGATTATACGACATTTCATGAACCTGAAATGGATACCCATTTCTAAATGAGGTCCTGTAATGTGTCCAGCCTTGTTCAGTTTTTGTACAGATAATACTACAAGGTTACCAACAATCAGTAGAACAGATAACACTGATACGACTTATTCCACTAACATACCTGTGTATATGTACATTTGTACATATATCCAGGTATGTACCTACATCTACTACTTACAAGGCTGTATGGCACACCTATCTATATTCAACTACAAGCTTACTTTAACCAGTAATTCGGTTTTGTTATATCCATAACCTTAACACTCCAATGCACTCCAATCAAATTCGCACGTTTGAAATTAGACACTTCAAGATGTAGCATGCATTATAATTTATAACGCTTTTTTATACGTTGTCACGCGTCATATTCAATTATAGTATGTGAATGTATGTTTTGCTATGTACGTCAGTCAGGATACTTTCCAGTAAGTTACTCATGCATGCTTCAGACTTTATACAAGTAATTCAGACGTGATTTTCATAGCATCCAAGCAAGTCCACTCAGTAAATACTCTGTTTGTAAGGTGGTCAGTTCTTGTTACTGCTCTATAGTTAGACTATTCCGTTTATTTAGTAAATTGTTCCCAACACTATGTCGAACTTTTCTGAGTTAGTTGAAGGAGAATTTAATGGTTTTACCATTAAGTTTGTAAAACCGGAGGACCATCAAAAGATATTGGATCACTTGAGAAAGTATTGGTATCCAAGAGAAATTATGGGGAAAATGGCTGGAATAGATGAAGACTATATAAGTGATTTTGAAGTTCTTTGCAAAGCTTCTTTCACCGAGGACCTCAGCTTTATTGCGTGGGATACCGAAAAGAATGAAGTAGGTGTACACTTTACATTTAAGTAAACAGTAAGAAATTCTAATAGGCACATGGCACATTATAAGTTTGTTAAAAATTAAATTATTTCTAATTAATGGCAATTAATGGTTATGTTTCTTTGTTTAGATAGCGTCACTGCGGCTGACGACAACAGCACGAAAAACAGACGATTGGAGTAAAATGCAGATGAAGTCAAAGGGATTCAAGAAAGGGTCCAGACTCGTGATGGATGTGAATGAGAAAGCGAATCTTTATGAAAGATACAACATTGACTATCTGGCTAATTTTTTGGTGGCTTCAACTGCAACTGAGTACAGTAATCGAGGCTTGGCAACGGAAATGTATCGTCGCTCAATTCTTTTGCTGAAGGCCAAAGGATTTCCCCTTTGTAAAAGTGCATTTTCAAGTCCATTTACGAGAAAAGCAGTGTCCAATTTGGGATTTACCGAAGTTGCCAGAGTTTATTTAAAGGATTATAAGGATGAAAACGGAGAAATGGATTTTAAAGGGGCTGGAGATGACGACTTCTGTGCTATACTTTGTCTGAAGTTATAAATTACCCACGTGTTATTATTATTTAGTTTGTAAGATTAGTTTTATAGGTGAATCGCTTCACGTATAAGTGAACTGTGAACTCCTTTTCATCATCCAACAATTTAGTCATCATCATGATCAAATAATCAGATTCATCACTATCAATGATAATATATTCGTATTATAAAATTAAAATCGTAGCTTACTCTTGGAATTTGCATTGCAATTTTAAACATCGAAAGCAAAAGTCGTTGTATACAATGAAATAAACATAACTTATTTTTCCAATGTCTGTGTATTAGTATCTCTGTGTACGAAAGTCTGTATTGAACGTCTAATCAGAAAATCTTTCTCCAATAATTTATTAAGTATGAGAATGAGAATAATTAGGTAAAGCTTAACACACTGCAATTCAAATGAAGACCATTTTTGAATTTGAAGATGGCCAACGCAATGCTTGAATATTTCGAAATGACAAGATTTTTTTAAATACATGTACCAATCAAAGTAATTGAATATTCTGCTAACACACGGTTTCAGTTACTGTTTCTGTCATAGTTCATATAATAATAATTCTCAACAAGTGAATAAAAAGTCCCTTGTAAACCATTTGTACTTGAACACTACCTATTATAAAGGCCATTCCCTCCATTTTCATGATGTGATTAGATGTAAATTAATGTAATTAGTAATTACCAATAAAATATCTGTTTGCATCCGTCAACAATCATAATGCAACCTTTTAAAAATCTCTACTACCCTTTGCTTTCTTTTTCCAAGAAACAAATCCTCAAATTTCTGCAACACAACTTTAATTTTAAATGCAAAGGTTATACTTATATACAGAACCGAATTTTCTAGAAACCTTATCAAAATTCATATTAAGTACACGAATGTTCATTGAAACCTAAATACAATCATATATTTCATGAAGCTGAAATAGATTCCCATTCCTGTAAATACGGCACTTGTATGTGTGCAACTTGCAACTGCGACCTTGTTCAGTTTTTGTACAGATCATACTACAAGGTTACTCAGAATCAGTAGAAAAAGATAACACGGATACATGACTACAAACATACCTGAACTACATAGGTACATCTACATACTTAAATGGCTGTATGGCACACCTGTCTATATTCAATCATTTGTACAGGCGTACTCTAACCACTAATCACTAATTCGGTGTTGTTATACCCATAAGCTTAACTTTATAATCCAATTCAAACATTTGATATTAAACACTTCAAGATGCATTATGATGCTTTTCTATACGCTGTTTCGTGTCATAGTCAATTATCGTATGTGAATAAGTGTTTTGCAAAGTATATCAGTCAGGATACTTTCCAGTAAGTTATTTAAGCATGTTTTAAACTGTCCACAAGTAATTCAAATGTCCACGAGTGATGTTCATAGTTCATAGCATCTTAGCATCCAAACAAGCACAGTCTGTAAATACTTTGCTTGTAAGGTGGTCAATTGTTGTTACTATTCTATTGTAGTTGGACTATTCTGTGCATAATTATTCAGTAGTAAATTGTTCATAGCACATTATGTCGAACTTTTCTGAATTAGTTGAAGGAGAATTTAATGGTTTTACCATTAAGTTTGTAAAACCGGAAGACCATCAAAAGATATTGGATCACTTGAGAAAGTATTGGTATCCAAGAGAAATTATGGGCAGTTGGCTGGAATAGATGAAGGCTACATCAATGATTTTGAAATTCTTTGCAAAGCTGCTTTCACCGAGGACCTCAGTTTCATTGCGTGGGACACCGAAAAGAATGAAGTAGGTGTGCACTTTACATTTAAGTAAACAGTAAGAAATAATGCATACCTAGAACATACTCACAGACACGTAACGTATCTTAGAAATTAAAAAATTCCAATTAATGAATGGTTATCTTCATGTTTCTTTGTTTAGATAGCGTCAGTGCGGCTGACGAATACGGCCCGAAAAACAGACGATTGGAGTGCAATGCAGATTAAGTCAAAGGGATTCAAAAAAGGGTTAAGACTTGCAAAAGATCTGAGTGAAAAGGCAAATCTTTATGAAAGATACAACATTGACTTTCTGGCTAATTTTCGTGTGGCTTCTACTGCAACTGAGTACAGTAAACGAGGCTTGGCAACGGAAATGTATCGTCGCTCAATTCTTTTGCTGAAGGCCAAAGGATTTCCCCTTTGTAAAAGTGTATTTTCAAGTCCATTTACAAGAAAAGCGGTTTCCAATTTGGGATTTACCGAAGTTGCCAGAGTTTATTTCAAGGATTATAAGAATGAAAATGGAGAAATGGATTTTAAAGGGGCTGGAGATGATGACTTCTGTTCTATACATTGTCTGAAGTTATAAATTACCTACACGTTATAATGAATGTGTTTGTAAGATTGGTTTTATAAGTGTAATCGTTTCAAGTATGTTTGAACTGTGAACTCCTCTTCACCATCCGTCACTTTAGCCATCATGATCAGATTCATCACTATCAATGATAAGATTGTTTGTATTAAAAAATTAATATCGTAGCTTACTCTTTGAATTATCATTGCAATTCAAACATTTAAAGTAAAAGTGGCTGTATGAAATGTAGTTATGAAATAAACGTGTAACGTATTCAATTTTGTCCGATGTATGTGTATTAGTATCTCGGTGTATGAAGTCTGTATTGCATGAACGTCTAATTAGAAAATCTTTCTCCAATAAAAACTTATTCAGTATAAGAATAATTAGGTAAAATTCTTCCCCGTCCATCCAACTGTAACGAAGACTTTTGTATGGGAATACAATTCGTGTCTGTCCGTCTGTTCGCACGATACTCAAGAAACATTTAAGATAATGACTTCAAATTTGGTACGCGTGTTCTAGTGGTCCATTGAGAGGCTATAAGTTTGTATAGATAATGTCAATCGGCCAACTCCTTCCTGACCTTTGAGCTTTTAGACTAATTACTTAATTAATACAAATAATACACCCTCAAAAACGCACTGCAATTTAAATACTGCTAGTGATTCTACTTAGGTTTGAAAGTGAAGACCAAAATTTGAAGATATACTATAAGTTATACTTAAAAAGTAAGGTCATCGTCATGTGAAGCCTCGTCACAAAGAAATTTTTTGCATACTAGTATTTACTTAACAGAAAAGGAACAACATAAAATGCATACATCAAACAACTTACAAACTTATAGACACTATTATTAAGATTCTTACCATTTATGTTAAAAATTTTGTCAAGAGATGTTTTAAAATATGAGATGGTAAATTGACATGCACAAATGCTCATTGGCAGTTTGTAACTGTCCCTACTACTACTATCCAACTAAACATTTTTGTACCTCTTTTTGAACAATCTATAAGCATCCAACCAAATCCGTAGCCATCATGACATAAAGTAATAAAAATTCAATTTGCTACAATTTATTACCTAATCTGTTATTTCGACCACATACTGTACCAGACAGAGATAATAAGTATACACAGTGCAGTTTTGATGAAATAGTATAAAGCACATTATGCTTGTGCATTAAAATTTGTGTATTCCATGTATGCACTGCTTTGAGTTCACCTTCGAATAAAAGAAGCGTAAAATTCGGTTGGGTGCAGACATTTTAGTGTTTTTAAGCTGCAAATGATGTGTACCGGTTGCAGGAGAACGGAATGGCATGTGTAGTGCCTTATTACATTCATGGAAATAGTTGAATGTTAAATCTACCTTTAGGTCTAACAACTAAAGCGCCTGGATCAAAAAGGTTGTTACTCACAGATCTGTTCATTCATTCACCTCGGCTGCATGAAATTCGTGAAATCCTATAATTTTATTAAGGCTTTCTACACAGCGACAGTCCCGATTCCCCGTTATACATCGAAATGAGAGAAATAAATGGAATGCTACGGATTTTATTCTCTCGAGTTGATTGTGAAAGAGTGAGTGAACCTGAAATGATGATGGCAAATAAACTTGCTCGTCAACTCCAGAAGAGTCAACTCCACTACTACTCATTCTCGTTCAAAACCATTCGCATTCTGTGTTTGCTTTACTGTTAACTACTTTAGGCGTTTAGCACTACTGAACTCCCATAGTCTTACATATGCACTATAAGGCTGTAATATAGTCGTATAGTCTTCTGTGTCATTGAGTAGTAACGGTAGTAAAATGCTTGAGAGAAGATTTTTCAACTAGTGTGTGTTTATATATCTCCTGTACCTTTATATTATTTGTACCTTGCTGCTGCGTATATAAGTGAAAGGAGTGAGTGTGCTCCGAAACATACAGAGATGGAAACGAAACGACCGAGCATTAATGCCAAAGTGCCACTTGAATTTCTACTTCAACTACCACCATCATCCACTACACGTTATGCAATCACAGAGACACATACACACACCTATTTCCAAGATTCATCCAAGATATTTGTAAAACCGTTGTTCGTATAATGAAACACATACGCAGAAAGAAGCTATAAATGCACACACTTAAAATTTAACCATTTCAATGAAATAAAACCGAGAAAAAGAAAAGCCAAAGACCACATAGTCTTTTAAGACTCCTTCCTATATCAAATTATTCAATAAAATCTCAGTCATTGTTATTGCTCTTCTCTTACATTGCAATTAGGAAAAGTCTACTCACGTTATTTTATATCAACCGAAACAGAAGCGAAGAAAATACATTCTTTTCCAAAATATTTGTGCCCCTTAACCTAAACCGCTTCATCTAGCATTTAACAAGATATTCATTCATAATGTTCAACTTTATATGTATTTATGTATTACTAGCATTTATTTGTTTCTATACCTTCTCCAACCTGTATATTATACTGTTATGTAAGAAAATATTTTTAAACAATTTTTTTACAACAATCGTCTAAACATTAAAAATTTTGTTGCGTTTTTAGTTCATCGGAGCAGTTTTGTCAAATAAAACAAAAATCCTACATAAGTAATCTAGAATTTATTTGAACAGTCATGATTGCATCGATCCACATCATTCGCATTCCAAATCCAAACTAAAAGAGCAAATCCAAAAAGAAACAATTACAGAAATGCACTGCTGGTTTAGTTTAGGATTTTCAAACACAAATTGTTTCAAAACTATTCCTATTTGCTACCATTACATTCTCTCGTCATCAGATTTTACTGTAAACAAAGAAAGTATTAAAGTAAAGGAAGGTAACCACAAAAGTAAAATTCCTTTTATCTCGGAATCCTTAAAACACGTCTACTGACTTACTTTAAACCTTATGGGCACAACAATAAATAGAAAACCTGAATCGCACCAAACAAGCTTTACAATTACCACATTCACTATAAAATACTAAATGAGGAATCTCTGTATTACTCCAATGTATGCAAAATCTCTGTCTTATTATAGACTGATGTAATACTTACAATTGTGTTAAAACACATTATAGTTAGCTATATACATTACTATCCCCTTTATTTTCTAATTTTCTGACATGATTGAGGAAAAGAGCTCCATTTCATTTATAATTAACGTGACATCCTCTTTCTCTCCCGGAGCATCATACAAAATCATCGCAGAGAGACAGAGTCGTATAAAGTAGAGATAAATACACAGAGTGGGTTTAAAGCTCAGTTTAAAAGCAAAATCCCAAGTCCCACTTCGCATAAAGCTTGCTACAACTTTCTGCATATAACATTAACTCGAATGATGATATTATTACGATGGCTTATGTTTATTCCTTCCTGCCTGAACCATAATATTTGTAAATTGTAACTCGAGGACATAATTATATCTGTAAACTCATATGGTATATTACAATTCGGGCAAAACAACTCCAGTAGTATTTAGTATTGTGTTCTAAATTGGAACATTCTGAAAATTGACATTATAATGCAGATATACAACAGAATATTTAAACTTCATAAAAATTTTATTACGACTTTATTATTCCTGAGTCTTGATTAGTCATCCAATTCATGACTGAATGGATACTAACGAAATAACACGCATGAATGACAGACCAGTATAGTGTATAAAACTCATGCAGTACTTTCCACAGTGAAAGAAAGATTTGAGTCAATTTAATTCAATGGATTTTGGAGTGACACACATGACAGGTACAGAATGACTCGCCTGGGGAAAAGCAAAGTCTCTTCATCTCCATGAATTACTAATACCTTCTCTCTTTTCACCAAAATGAAAGCCAAACCACGCCATTTACTATCTGATGCTCGCTGACACGTTATACACAGTATCCTTTATGTAATGCAAGCACGACTGCCTACACATATATTACGTGTATAAACCTTCGTATAAATTTATACTTATCTATAGCTTATACATTTAAGAATGCCCATAATATGCTTAACATAAATATATAACTCCATATCTAGTTTATTGCGTACATAGAAGTGTAGTTATATTATATATAGGTTTAGTACAAGAGTACTACTAGCATGTATGTATTGTATCTATAGAACAGAGAGGATGCGAATAATTAAGTAATTAGATACACACTACAAAAGAAAAGATACAGTATACATAGCTACATAGTTAATAGTACACACACAATGCAGACAGACAGATTCACCAGAATGCAAATTAAATTGGAGAAAATCCGAGATGAAAACTGAGCGAGAGAGAGAGAGAGAAAGGGTGAGTTGCTCAATTGTTGATTTAATGTTTTGTTATTTATTTACTGGAGCCCATTAACAAGACAAGCTTTTTTCTTTTTCTCCATGTAGAAAGTTTCTGTATGGAATGACAACAAAAGGGATTCTACTACTCTTCTTTCCTATTTACTCCTATCCTCCAACAACAAAACCCAATGAAAATGAAATTGGCCTGAAACTACAAACACAGTAGTTATACTTCTCCATTGTAGTATTTTCTATATTATATGTTCTATTCTAGCATTGTGTCAGTGTGCATGGTGAATATAACTAGTAATATTACTTATATGTCTATATAAGGAAGTATTAAAAGGATATGCTCATCTCTTCTCTATAGAAGTATTCTGCTGCGGTGAATTTAAAGAAAGCGAACGCAACACAACAATTCCGTGTATTTGTAGAATGAATGATGAATCCGTGTTTTCCAGTCGTCCTATCGTATATTCTTGTACTTCAGTAGAATTTTGGCCTATTTATTATACGTTGCATGTACTTGTGTGTGTGTGTACAGCACAGATAGAGAAATTGTAGCAAAGTTGGATTTATATATACAATCGTACTACTGACTGAGAGATTTCGTGCAGCTTTATATTATAAGACTTGATACATTTATACAAAGGTATTACTACACCAACCTGCCAACTTTACAGTATCTGTAGTACTAGTACTCGTTAAAACTATACATGTATACTTTGTAACGTCTCTGGGCTATATTTCTTTGCATGGTGAAAATATTATATTATAAGGGGAATAGACTATAGAGAGCTTTGTGTTATAATTACACCCGGGTATGTTTTACCATAGACGTGGGTTTGAGTGCTATTATGAATTTGGAACAAAGCAAGTGGGTGATGGTGCAATATTATATTATGAGCAATATGTATGTATCTTCCTACTTGACAGAAGAGCTAATTAATTACCTAGATTGAAAGACATGCCATAATGGGTATGTGTAACCGTGATATTATTCCTTCAGTCTTAAACTATATATATATTAAAGCGTTGCCTATATTAAAGCACTATAGATGCTGTTCTATATATTTATAATTTTGATTTCGTCTAAAATCTTGTGTTTATAAGCACAGAAAGACAATGGCACTTCAGAGCTGTACTCTTTGTGTCAATCATGAAAAGGAATAATTGCAACATGCACAGTTTTCGTTTAAGTACGAACTGGGATGGAAAGACAAAAAGACATGGAAGGAAAAACATGTAAATGTAGGGCACATGCTATGCTGAGTGTGTTTCGACAATTATTACATCGTTATAAATGTCACATAACTAATTGCATTTGAAATAATTGTAACTCTCATGCTTTCAAGCTTATTTTCCGACATTCCGTAGTAATGTGCACGTTAGCAAACTTGCTTTATACTACTATCTATAATATAATAATATTATATTCCACACAAGGAATACTACTTTGAAGTATATGTTGTGTGGAATAATGGTGTGGATATCCACACAATGTGTGTGGAAAGCAGTACATTTTTTAACACAGTTATATTACATGAGCTTATACCAGTTTAATATTAGTGTGTGCTACCATGAACTGTTGCTTCGTTAAAGATAAGATAAGAAACTTATGTAAATACATAGTATAGCATTATTAGTAATATGCTATTTGTAGTCACTCCGTATAAAATTATAAACCCAGTTGAGATAAGTACATTATTGGCAGTACATACATTTACAGGCATAAAGTTACATATAGTAAATGTAATGCAATTTTTGAGGTAAATGACTTATTGTTAGTGAATGCTACAAAATAACGTAATAATCTGCTCAGCACGATTTTGTGTACATTTGATTATTCATTTGAATCATTTGTGTAGTAGGCATAATAATTGAATTTACGTTGTGAAGTGGCAGCTTATTTACTTACTTACTAATACAATCATTTTTTACGTAGGTATGTACACGTAGTTTTATCGAAAACTTATCACATCCTGTGTCAATGTGGCGGGTTGGAAGTTTCATTTTTTGCAGAATGATTCACTTAATTTTGCGCATTCCATTTTGTAATTGGACATTTACACTTGATTATGCTTTGCGTATTTGAGCAAGAATTACCTATTAGTAAACTCGTCTAAATCTGTGAAAGTTACTATTGAAAAATAAAAACGAGCGAAAATTTCTGCGTGCAATTGGTGTTAGGATTAGAAGCGGAAAGAGATTGTGTGTGTGTGTTTAACAAACGAATTAGAGACAGTCAAATATGAATAATGATACTGATGAAGAATATAAGAACATCATTGTAAAAAACTTAAATTTTTTGACAAACAAAACAAGTGGATTAGATGAAATATTAATTCATTTTTTGCAAGATGGCATTATTTCAAGCGACGAACGAGAAATAATCAAGGTGAGCGAAATAGGTAGTTTGTGTTAATTGTTTGATTGACGTAACGGATCCTGTATACTATGGATGAAACACTGTTGAATTAGAGAGATTCACTTATTTTGAGCTTATACTAATTTGGTAATTATGAATTTTTATACAGAGTAAAGTAACTCATTTACAGCAAAATACGGAACTATACATGCTACTTACGAGAAAGGATTTGAGGACTCACTTTCCAGCTATACTAAAAGCTTTGGACAAAACTCTCAATTTTCATGTAACTTCTGAATTAAGAAGCTGTCTACAGCAAATACAGCAGTGAAGACAATGAAAAGGTAACAGTATTCTTTGAGGGAAAAAAATAGAACAATCTTGTACCGTAGAAATAGGAAAAGCTACTATATATGCACTATATATACAGTAGTACTTTGTCTATGTCTTACACATGGAATTAAACGTAAAGTAAACATGAAATAATTGTCCATTCTTGTCATGTTATCATATAACATTCACAATACGTAATAGGAAACTGGATAGTGTATAGCGTAGCAGAACAAAATAAATATTAAGGCAGAGTTTATATAATTATTCTGGTAAATGAAAAGCATTTCTAATTTTTTTTGTCTTATTTTTCTAAAACAACGTAACCCATTCGTTGTCTTGTGGTTATTTTCTTTTCATTTTTTCCTTAATTGCATCACCTTGTCAAAAAAGTTTCTCCCTTCTTCTGTTTCTATTTATGCACTCGTGTTTAACCTAAAGATTTTAATTTACATAAAGGAAAGATACAAATTTCCTTTTCTATTATTTCTGTCTTTCTCAATTATATGAATTCAATTATTATCTCGCTTGACATAAACAAATGTTATATCATAAAACAAATTACCTAAAAATAACAGAGAGATGTCTCATATTGAATCTTAAAACGCGTCATACTAGTATTCTCCATATTCACACACATCTAAAGAAATGCTGGAATAAATTATATCTTCCATTTGGCAAACAAAGAAAAAACTTTAATTGCATTTTTACTCAATTGCATACTAATAAATTTTAATTAGCTTGTAGTACTATGATCTCACAAACATTCTTATATATATTAGTTCCACTTTCCACTTAATCGTGTACAACTTTCAAAAGATTACTTAATATAAGAGCATGAATATATTTTCATAAGGTAAAGTAATACCTGCCCATAATGTTTGTAAGTAGTAGCATAGCATGTACATAGGCATAATATGATGGTAGATGTAATACATAAACATTGCAGTTATAAAGCTACATGAAGCACAGGGCATTATAAGTACTATAACTACACAGCAAGTTGACAACAACAGGTGGCCCATTCTTCCTTTCAGTTTAGTTTAGATTGCCATCAGCACTGTCATGTCATTGCATAGAATTTTTACTGTAAGTACCCATTTGTACAGAACATGCATTCTAGTACAATGTACAACCCTCCCCGACTATTTCCCATTATATTCATACACTCACTTATACTATAAACAGCATTAGCAACTCTACTCTAGTATAAACTCACCTAGGTACTGCACTTTACCTTTATAACATGAAAAGCTTCTCTCTAAACTAGAAAAGGCTCTATAAACACCATGCTGTAAGTATTTAGCGTGAATAGCAGTAGAAATTGCCGTAAAAGTAAACCTGAAACCACAATGACAATTGTACCACAGAAATATTACGCGATTTGCCGTCCTTTTCCGTCCATTCAGCCAAAATCCGATATACACAATAGAATCCCTCTTTCTCTCCCATTGAAATCACAGCAATTCATTATTGCATTACAAAAGGTACTCTTTACAGTAACTACTACTACTGTTCACATAAACGAATTTACTATTTACACCATTACTAGTACACTAACCACCCAAAGCACCCAAATGTAAATTTCCCGTTTATAACACAAGAAGACATGGTAAAATGTACAATATGCACTAAACGTCGTGCTTGACAAAGCTTAAGTAGACTCTATACACAAAGCACAAAATTAGACACACACTCAAGTTTATGTGTTCACACAAGTAGTTATGGTACATATATAGTTCCAATGAGTTTCATCCTTCTCCTAAATGAACAACATGTGGAAAAACAGGCTTTTCTGGCAAAAGACTCTCGATTGTAAACAAAATGACAATCAGAAAGAATTTCACTGCTTTCTTTCACCATAATACACAACAACACACATCAACATCAACAACTACTCTTCCTGAAACAAGTGCTTCCCCATATGGCACAGTTTTCAAAGTTGGATGAAATGAAAATGCATCGTCTCTCTTTCTCTTTGGTCTGTTCTGTGTGTTCCGTTTGATTACAGAAAGAAACATCAAGGCAAACACAAAAGACTCATTCACATCATCCAAGATTAGTGCAGATGTTAACCCAACCCGCCATATGATCTGTTCTAAAAACTACCGTGGCACCACCACCATGCCATCCGTATTCAACATCCGTAAAGTAAAGAGGTCTCTTTGGAAGACTTTTGGTCATTGACAAAAATGACGGTAATCGTTGCAGTATCGAGAAAAGACATTGCAAAGTCGATTGCAGACACACACACACATACTAGGACAGAGAGACAAGTTACTAGTGGACTCTACTACTACTACTACTACTACAGACTGGACGCAAAACTTATAATGTTATTGGCCTGCCCTAGTTCTGTGGCCAAATTCTGACTCACTTCAGCAGCAGCAGCTCAGGAACAATTGTACTTTAAAGCAATGGGGGACTCTCTTCGGTTCTGACTTAAATGGTACTTAAGAAACTGAGATCTTTTTCTATATTACTACATAGCACATAGGTTATTTCTATATATGGACCACGTGGTGAACCGAGTTGTGTGAAGGACTTTTTTGCTGGTGCGGAGCCGTTTAATGCTAGTGATATTATCAACAACACGGAATTGAAATGAAATAGAGATCAGATCTACCTTATACTATAGGTATATGAGTAGGTATACCGAAAAGATTAAGATATATGAGCAATAATATTGTACGATGATGATGATGGTTTTAGGCAGTTCTTACCCGCTCTATATCAATTCGAATCAATTGAATCGTCGCTTCAAGTGGTGGAACACCAACCCAAACTCAAGAGTATCTAAAAAATGAACATAGACATGAAGCTGTTGAAAAAACGGGAAAGTAACATAATCTATAAAGGTAATGCGGTCATTACAGCATGTCCTTTATACCCGGGTATAATAGTACATGCAAGAGTGTACTACTACTACAGAAACATAAGGGAGCATTAAAACCATATTATTATGAAAACACACACACACACGCATTTAAAAAGCTATAGTAGCTTAATAGCTATATAAAACCCGTATATTATCTTTTGTACATATAATACGTGCACTTACACACTTAATAGCATTATACTTTACAATAGTGCTTCCTTATATTGATCTTTTCTTGGATCTGAAGGAAACGGTCAACTTTATCCGAAAGAAAGACCAACTTTAAAGAAAAGTGGGACGAGATAGAACTTCTTTCTTTAAAAGATTGACTTGAGAGAGTAGTGTGTTATATATTCTTCTCTCTCTCTCTCTCTCTCTCTCTCTCTTCTTTTTACTTACTTTCGTACAAGTACAAATGCTCAGGGTAATAAATAGCCGGGTTTAATTTTTTCTGGGTCGATTGTCTTTTTATTATATTTTTCTTATACAAAGACACTTTTACTATACTATATGGAGAGAATGCGATAGAGTTGAGTGTAGTAAGAGTAGTAAGTGGGAAATAAGTGGGAACGTGTGTCCATACATAAAATTCGCACGAGGCACTAAATTATTAGTGGTGTGTGTGTGTGTATAGTGCGAATTACGTTGACAATTGGATTTATGAGATTTTTATAGAGAAAGGACGCGGAGAAGAAGGAGAATTCGGTAATAATTCAATAAGGCATGGGAATAGAGAGAAGAATATACCGGCAACAGTTTCCCTTTTGACCGTGAATGACTGAAAGGAATGGACTGGTGCTGGTGGTGATGCTGATGTCCTATGATGAGATCAATAAAGCAAGTAATGTCAGATGTTATGTGCGTTCTATTTACTTAGTGGGACACAATGGCCCCTACTTCGACTCTCGATTGTCGTCTGTGTGTTCTCAAGTGCACTGATGTAATGTATTGATTGATGAAATTCAATTTAATCTTTCAACGAGCAATCCATTTATTTATTGTTTGTATCTGCACTGTACACACACACATGTACGTATGTTTACCAGTAAATGTAGTCATAAGTGAGGATTTATACGTAATATATATGAACACATCAGTAGTACAATGATTGTAATACGCATATATAGAGTAAGGGTATTATAGCTATAACTCGTGCTCTGTTTGCTTTTTGAAAGTTGATCTCATTTCCACTTGGTCAATAATCATGCATGAGTTGCTTAGTTGAAGAGAATTGAATTAAATTGATGAGAAGGATAAATGAATAGGGATTCAATTTCACCGTAGCTTGTGCATACACGTAAATGCATTACGTATTATATATAACTTTGCATGGTAATAGTTATATTATGAGATATACTATAGGTCTTCTGTAAGTGTGTTAATAAGTGAACCCATTGAAATCAATTTAGCCCTGGCTAGTGGCTACTATTACCCTGCAACCGTATAAGGAGACAAGTTAAATTTAGTAGCAGCTATAATATAACAGTATATATAGGTACAATAGGTAGCATGTGATTGTGCGTATGGGTGAGTGAAAGAGTGTTATGGATATAATCAAATATTTACACAGGTTTTCACTTCACTGCCGTCATTAGAGCTTAATTTTACATTGATGGTAATAACAAGGGATGCTCATGTTACACTGTAGTTCTAAAATAGCAGCACAAACACAATGAGGTATACCTACGCACAGGTATTCTTTACTTTGGTATTTATCTATATGAAAGGTACCTGCTCTCATGATTTTTGCATGCGATAAGACAAATGAGGAAATAGTTTGAGAAAATCAATACGATGAATTGAATTGATCTATTCTACCCCGTAAGTATACTTAATTAATCAAAATTTGTTTGAAGTGGACTAATTTGCCAGTGGTAAGTGAAACTTCAATAGACCAAAAAAGGCATATTATACTACATAAATGAAAATCAACAGTTTTTGTTGAGTTAGATTGATGAAAAAATCAAATACTAATCATAAATGAATATGATATAGTAAAATACTTTAGCTATTCATTATCAAAAGTAAGCATCCCAGTAATTAAGGTAGCGTCAAAAAATCAGTAGATAGAGATGAGATGGTCCACTTGAATTTTCTATAAGGTAAGGGTTTTCTGTAAGTAGAGTTTTATTGTTTAAAAAATTTCTCTTGCTCATCTTATGAAAGGAAGATTGTATATTATATATTTAAAGATCATTCAGCTCATCATGTAAATATACCATCTAGAAATTTATTTTACTCTCTTGTACTGACTCTTGCCAAATACAAGTAATTTAGTAATCGTTTGTTTCCAAAATATTATTTATGACATTCAATTTCATTCTCCTATGTATGTATTTTAATGTGTTACTTTTCCTGACAATAACATTTGCTATTCATCTACAATTCGACTAATAACAAGAATTTTTATATCCGAATAAAATAATAAAAGGCTGTTAGTCGAAAACCCGTTATGATTTTGGACTGATAGAATTGCTTGGTGCAAGATGAAATGAAGAATTTCGAACTTTACCAACAATATTTGTGTAGAAAGATGTTTGCTTTGTAAGCTTTCCCATTTAATTAATTAATATTATGAAGAGGCAAGTGAGAGAATGAGAGGTCCTTCGATAGACTTGTCCATAATTCACTTTTGTGTGCTGACTCAAGTGAAAATATAGACATAAAGACTCTCAAATGATTTGATTCTCCTTCGGACTACTTGCATTGTGCAGAAAGTACTTCTCAGTCTCAGTAGCAGCACTCTTCAACTCGTTGACTATCATTAACTCTCTAACTTCTCCGAACTGACTGAAGTAGGTATGCAGGAGAAGAACAGCAGTGAGAGAGAAAAGTGAAATGAAGGATTTCTAGAATTTCGGTTATGCTCAAGTTAAAACCAAAGCAAAGTATATACGACCTGTAGTAGTACATACTATGAGAGGAGAGATTCACAACATAACTAGATCATACTATCTGTATAATAACTGCAAGGCTTAACTCCCACTATTACTGCACTATACTAATATAGTATGTGCTTAGTACTGATGTGATAGGAGTAATAACTTAGTAGATTGCGTGGGAAAGTCTCGTACACCAATTTCTCCACTATATATCCACACAGACATACAGACTGAACAAAGAAAGGAAAAAAGTTTTAATTTGAGACTAATGAATGGATGCTCCAAGTGGAAAGTTCGACATTTATTACACATATAGAATCTCAACTATCTCTAACTCTAGTTTATCACATTCTATATATTCTATACATACACAAAGAGCCTTTCTATTTCTATATACTATAAATACTTTACACGATCTGTATACGAATGTAATTACATAATATTATATTCCTTCTGTATCTATATTCTATATGTATATTCCTTCTGCATGTATATACATTCTATATGTTTCCTTCTGTATTATGTTCTAGATACATTTATCAGACTTTATAGTTTATATGTCTTTGTAGATTTAGTTAAGAGAAATCATAAGACAATAGACAATGAGCAGATAGATTTAAGTACAGTAGAAAGGTAACAAGAAGTAAATGAACCTAAACAAAACCAAAGAGAAGGATAGAGACAGCTAGAGACAGTAAGAATAATCTCATCTGAAAACTCGACCACTGCCACTAAACACGCACATTCGACATTCCATTTGTCTATTAGCAACTTACTTTCATTACTCATCTTGTCGCTTACTTACGCTATTGACTTTTCCACAAATCGAAAACCAGTCCCAGATTCTAGCTAAGATATTAATACACTAACATGCGTAAATTAAGGTGTAACCAAGAAATATCAGAGATTTATATCTAAAACATCATATAATTCTTAATTCAGGTGTATTAGATTAATAAACGTATAATAATAATGAAATGAATTGAAAATATTGTGATTTTCTATGTTTTATTAACTAAAACACGTGTCATTATGACCGTAATTATTAGAAGCTTTCATGTTGTTGTAAACAAAACTTTTCTTGCAGTTTTTACATAGACTAAAAGGCACACGAATGTATACAAGAACACAAAGTGCGTTTGTGTGCGGGTGTGTGTGTGTGTACGTTTCAGGAAAGTCTTGGTGTTGATATGATGATAATGCGATGTAATTTCTAAGAAAATAAGTGGTCAAATAAAAAACTGCGTTTGTCAAGGCAGAAGAGTTGAAGATAGATATGGAGAAAGTAGAAAACGACAAGGAACATTATCCAACGTAGTTAGTTTGACTGAGATTAAGCAAGGAAGGAAGAAGAAAAGGATTTTGGGTGTAATGTTATGTAACACAATCTTTCCGGATTTTTATAAACTTGAGAACGTAATAAGAAAGTGTGGAGAGGCAGGTAGGAGGTAACCAAGAATAATGTAGCATTGCATTACACAGTAGAATTACTCACTAACATGAGGAATCTTGACACAAAAGTTCAACTCGAATTACTGTGCTACACCTTGCTGGAGATTCTTGAGAGAGAAACTTGAAGAGAGAGACAGAAAGGTAAAAGGGAAGGAAGAACTGCGGCGAGGAGTTGGCGTGTTGCGTGCAAAACGAAATTTGCAGAAGGAGGAAATCTTATCTGTTTTTTATGTCTTTAGTTAGTTTAGTTACTTATTCCTGCGTGTGATCAACGTATAGCTTTCCATTTAGTTCAACATTCGCTGTCCTTGTCTTCATCTCATTCTTGTTACACATTCAGGTGATGGGAGTTAACGTAATGTGATACAACACGGCAGAATGAAAAGATTCACAATTTCCTTCCTTCGCATCAAGTAGCTATCCGTTTCTTCATTTACCTATCAACTACTTATTTCCTTTTTGTTTTGGAGATTGTTAACTTTAATGATGAAGTGCCAGTTTTTCTGTACAAATGTATCAAGCTTTTCTATACGCTTTTATAACTATTCAATTAGATTTTACGTGATGATTGTCTATGATCTCGTTTCATACGTACATTACCATGTCCTGAGAATTTGATAGTACTTAGAGATTTACAGATATAATATTATATGTATATATATACCCACATTTCTATTTGAAAATGTCAAATATAGTTTTGAAATAAAATGTAAGTATTACTATTTCATTTTATACCATTTAATACCGTTGTGCTTACAAAATATCATAAAAATGTTCTGTTAAATGTAGTTATTCACTTTTTAAATACATAAATAATGTAAAAAACAGTTACGATGAATCATCTACAAATTAAATGTTCAAAGAATATTAAAACAGCTGCAAAAACTATTTATGGATGTGTATTTAGCAAATATTGAATATTTGACTTTACATAATTTTACAATATAATACATAGTTTTTATTAAAAAAAGTTCTTTAGTAGAATAATTGTAAGAATGTTATCATTGTCTACTCTGTGATATTTTAGTGCGTATATTATGATTGTTTTATTTGGACATTGTAATTGGAAATGGTAGTTTTAAATGAAAATCTGAATCTAAATAAAGTCCTAGCCTAGGGATCGGATGGTCTTGCAACAGATATTACAAAGATAAAGATACTGAGCTGATAATATTGGTATGTCTGTGAGTGGTAATTTAAGTAAGGCAAAAAGGGAGTAAATAAAAGAAACGAGTCTTGTGCTGGAGATTCCGTAGTGAGAGATGGAAATCCGCTTTGTTTCTCAATGGCCTTTTTAATACTTCCCCTCCCCATCCCAATGCACTCGTTTGCAAATGAAATTAACACAGAAAAACGCTCTTGCACTAGACAAATATTACCTTTACTCCGTAAGATTTCTTTTTCCCTATTATCGTTCTAAGCCATTTGAATGTAGACATAGGTAAAGTTGACAATTCGTAAAAGAGCAGAGCATTAGACGGCAAGGGTATCAAAGGAAAATAAACCAAGGGTGTTAATGTGTATGTGCACACTGTACAACACGTAGTTGTAGTTGTTGTAGAATGGAAAACATTTGGCACATCACAAAAAGTAATGAAAGCTAAACTTCTTTCCAAAACCCACCTCTCTATGCCTGTTCGTCTATCAAAACATTTATTTGATCTGTGTACGGCAGATTTTCTAGCATCATATTTGCATACTCTGTGATTATTAATTGAATAAACAATATTCAAAACGCTATAAATTATGTCGCGATTTTTAATTTATGTTGAAATGAATAACTGTGCTATCTAAGAAACTTTTATAAACCTCTCTTATATTTATCTTAATAATATAACTGTTAGGTACCACTGCTGTGTCCATAACGTCAGTTTATTTTAGAATAATCGAACTCATTGTCAGTTTCTGTTTTAGATTTCCATTTCCATTACGGTTCATCCGAAGCATAAAAAACGCTAGCAAATAAAATAACTAACTAATCCTTCTGTCAGTACTGTGTCAATAACATTATGTAAACACTAACAAACTATTTGAATATATTATTCTAAATCAAATTGAAAAAACTGGAATTTCTACAGAAGTGCTATAGTGTATTTGTAAGCAATTTCTCCTTACGTTGAAAAATAAATCCCAAACCTTTACTTCTGTTAAAATTCCTAAGAATCCATTCATCTTATCTTAAGTTAACATATACCTACATTATTTTCATATTTATTATTAACGAGAGCTTTTATCTCCAGTAGTAGGTAAGGTAATTTGATAGAATATCACATACTTTTAAAATCTTGGATAAAGTAAATGAAACTTTATAAATCTTTTACAAAGTTTCTCTCATGAAAATGTTTATTCTATAGGGTAGACAGATATTCCTAAAACATTTTAGGTGCAGTTTACCTTACCTTCCTACACACCGTAGGCAACAAATACAATTATTATTTCCATCCATATAAAATTCAATTTAGAAAATGAAAAACTCCATTACGATATTGCAAGTTGGTTGACTATGACGGATAACAGCCTCAGGAGAATCATGCACTGTCTATCTAAGCGTGTCTTTAACTTTACGTATCTTCACTACCAACTCAGCTTATTCTAAGCACCAAAGATCTTCGAAGAGGATCTAGCCAATGTGAAAGCTTGACAATTAATTATACAAAGTGGTGATAATGATATCGACCAGAGAGAGTAGGGAATCAAACTTCAACCTTATTCCCACATATAGTAGGTTCTTTGCAGTTTGCTAAATATACAAATAGAAATTTCTACGAAAATCTAAAGAAATTGTTTACTTCTGTGCGTTAAAACTACATTAACCTTAAAATTTCACACCTTAAATACAATTACGAACATGTATTACAAAATACAACATGTATAAATACTATTAATAGTATACATACTTATAGAACAACCCACACACACAAGAAGAACATGTTGTTAATGGAGAAATGTGTGTAATCCATAGCTTTTTAATTACGCATGATTTGTGAACATTCATTCATAACATTTAAGGGCACACTTTTCATTTCCTTTCGGAAATCCTGAATGCCCATGCCGCTGACAGTTGACAGTAGGCTCCCGCAACTAATCTCATTTATACAATACACTCTGTCTCTCTCTCTCTCTCTCTCTCTACACCATCACTAATGCCAATCTTTACATCTCTCATTCATTTCATCACTAATAAATGTTTCAATACAATTTCCCTTCATTGCATTAATACTATTTCCATCACAAATTTCATACCTATATATTTTATCACAACAAACAACAATAATATACGCATGAAAACATGTCCCTCTCCGAGTATTCACCCTTATACTATTTCGTTACTTTATATACGCATATATATAGTAGTATTGCCTATTTAGACATCCCATAGTACTTCTAACGCTATACCAAACACCCATGTGTATCGTATGAAAGCACACACGTATAAAATTGAGAAATACAAAGGATGCACCTTATAAATATATAAATACTACAGAGGTTCTCTCTATAAGGAATAAGTGCGTGCGTTTGTATGTACGTGTAAAAGTAAAAATGCATGTGCGGAGATTGAACGTAGTGTGGTGTACATGATGACAATATTATACAAGGAAGACCTTATACACACGACACGTATAATAAGTAGAGGGGTTGATTTGATCGCATCATGTCATATCAGCTATTTTGTCATCCTTATAAAGTAACATGTAACATGATGATATTATGATATCAACTTAGCTTCATTCATGATGTTATCCTACTCAATGGCTATTTATATGATGTATAGGGTATACCTTACACACAGAAGGGGACCTTTTATACCTGAATATACTATATAGCTGTATGAACAAACCATCACACGCACCCGGAGCTACCGGCTGTATGGGATATCGTATCATCACATTACAGATGCACTTATGCAATATATTATGTGATTTTTGCCATTGAATATGTTTTAGTACAATGCTGTACTATATGCGTGTATGGAAAGTAATATATTACATAATACGTTGGTATGTGTGTGTTATATGGGAAACGGTTGTAATATTTCTCTATACACTATATGGAAGATAATAGGTAAGTGCGTTTACTTACGCATACGTTTACTTATACGCATACGTCTACGTCTACGCATATGCTAATGTGAATTTTACAAGACGAAGCAAAAATTCTAATACTGAGTAAGTAGGGATATGCTATATACACACAGTTGACAATAAAACCGATAGTTGTATTGTATATATCATGTTACTGGAGAGTGTAATATGTAAAGAGAGTTTTTTAGCCGGGTAATAGTATTTTCTCCGGGTATGGAGAGTCTGTAGTGCCATTAGTGTATTACCTACTTTAAAATAGATATCCTTCCTCTTCCTGTCGTCGCTCGTTGTGCACACAGAGCAGTAATGTAATGCATCCTTATCGAATCATCTCCCAGTGTATATAAATAATGCACACACATTCACATACTACTACACAAGAAGAAAAAATACGCAAAGAATTTTGTCATGAGAATAAATATTTTCCATTCCACGCACTTGTCGTTCTGCCTTGTGAAATTCCCTTTTCCTTCCTCTTTCTTTCTCGGTCTGCCTCAATTCTGAATGCCAAGCATAAAAAAGAGACATTCGACTCAAGCCCTCGACTTCCCTGCAAAGAAAAGCGTGTACGAGTCAACAAAGCAAAGAAAAAAATGAATAATTGCAGTAAATAGCTATAGATATTCCCATATATAAGAAAAAGTCATTTCCATCACTGAATCTCTACTAATACTACCTGTGACCCGATTTTGAAAAAAGTATGAAAAATGGCATCCCATTCAAAATACGGGATCTTCATCCGTATACTTTGCTCTATTGCACCAGTCTCTACTACTAGAACAATATTAAATTGCGTTTGTATTTAAATATATGACGATCTCGGAATATTCTCTTTAATATGATCACAAATGGGAAATTTATTAATCAAAGGAGTCAGAGAGAGAGAGAGACTTCAGTCTAAAATTACAACCTACGCATGCGATACAGAAAATTGTCTAAGTAAGGCACAAAGGAGAAAATTGTAATATAAAAGCAAACACATCATCATTCTCTTTTATACGTTTTTCGACAGATAGCAACATATAGAACACACACAGAGAAACAGATACATTATACAACAAAGACATGCATATATATACATACACAGATATTGCATAAGGTAAAAGACGTAGACAGACGAACTTAGCATCAGTAGAGCAGCAGGCCATTACATAACTCTCAGCTCTCACACAACAACTATCATCAGTTTATATTATATTTCCTGGTATAACACATAGGGACATATAGGCAACCTAAGTACAATGGCAACGAAGCCAAGGCAAAAGGTAGGAGGATTGCATATTGTAGCTTTATGTTTGAAAAGCACCCAAATAACTTTGCAACGATGAAATATGAAATGTACATAAGTAAAGCTTGGATTATTGCGAATCTCACTATGTAGACCGTAATAATAAGCCTCGGTAAAATATTGTACTTTGCATACACCCATATATACATATACAACTACTACACTACCAGGGAAAAATACCTTGAAATACGGTTGGATTTATTATATTATTGCACACACAGCTAACATATCCCCAGTTCTCACAACCTTATTCGCACGGGGCAATAATGCATCACGTAATATTAAAGCTTAGCTCACACGAGGAATAATATTTTGGTCTGTTTGGTTAGTCTGATGGTAAAAGAGCGGTGGTGGTTGTTTGTGTGTTAGCCTTATTATTAGTCTTACCTGTTTTCAGCCTACTACGAATAATACTACGTAGATTTTGTTTACCTAGTATAATAATAATACCTACTTACATAATATCTTCCAACAAACTGCCCACGTAACTTTGTAGTAGCGAAGAGTTAAATTCTCTAGTACTAGTAGAAGGAAAATACAAAGCAGCTCAGACTTAAATTTCTTTTCACAAGAACACAACAACACGAAAATCTGTGCCTAGGAAAGGTATTGAGGTACGTGGTAGGACTGGTAGTACTAGTGGTCGACGTATCCATAGGTAAAGTAGACAAGGCACACGAAAATATTTATCCCAGCAGACATAACAAAGCAGATGGTACAAACAACGAATCTACACTGACTTTACTTATCCTCTTATAAAAAGAAAGAGTCAACAAGAACATTAAATTGTATACAGAGCTTAAACTTATTATAACCAACCATACTACTTACATATGCCATTTCTCCGTTTATAGGATATATATATAAATAGGTTATATATACATAGTAGTAATATACTGAGTGAGTGAATAAACATGTGCCTGTAATGTGTCTATAGCAAATATGTATGTAAACTTTGTCTTTAGCGTACTTTTACAGTAAAAGTTTAGAAAATACCTACCAGGCAAACAGAGAAAGTGACTTTCCCTTAACTATACGGCGACACACAATATTGCGTCACATTCCAATAATATTGCTCGACATATTTTTCTGGATACACTCCCGTGAAAAAGTAAAGTGTACATTATGTACATGGTATTTATACGTTACTCTTATATATACATCGTGTTCTAGGTCTAACCAACTTTGTGTTGTAAAAATATGCACAAAAATTTAATAACAATATGGACAGTTATATACAGATACTCACATATTTGGCATTTTGTATTACAATGTATATAGTACTCCTATATACGCGTATTGCAATATATGAATGAGGAGGAATACTCTGCAACCGAAGAGAGAAGAGTCATTTACCTGCCTATGTACTTTTCCATACATGGATATGCCAATACACTGAGAAACTCTTCTGTGAGTCATAAGAAGACTGTGGCTGAATTTTATATTAAATATTCTATACAATACACATAAGTAGTTGTATCATCACGACCGTGTATGCAGTAGAATTGCGATGCATGTATTTATGTATATATGAAAAGAGTACACTCTCCGTAAAGATAGTAGTTGTAGTAGATTCGGCTTTTACATAAGAGAGAAAGAGAGAGAGTGAGTTGGCTAAGTAGGTATTATATCATCTGGTAAGCTGGCTTTTGTGTCGCATAGTATTACACTATAAGCCTCATAATGCTCCCCTCGTAATTTTCAATGGGCTAAATAACACATTCAACTCTGTCATAGCATTAGCCGCCTCTCTGTGTATGCAAATACTCTCTCGCGTCGTCGTCGGCTTTCTGCTAACTACTCTCCATACTTTATTCCGCCACTACTATACCATAGGAAAATATATTTGTGTATCTATATGTAGCATTTGCACTTGTACATAGACACATGCATTGTATTTATGACAAGGCAGTTGCCGAAGCAGGGAAAAGATGATTTTATAACGAAAAGACTATTGTAGTGGAGCTAATAGCTTCAGTAAACGGATCGGGAGAGAAATAAACGTGTTATACTGCAAAGATGAGATCTTTCCCCTTATTCTACACTTACCATATACACATGCATGCAAAATGAATCATACAAAGAAAATAACTTTGTTGTGTAGTTGTAGTATGGTAGCTGCATTATTGGTTTGGTTTTTGGGAGGGGTAGCTATGGTATGTATAGCCACAGAAGAGTTCTTAAGGATTTACCATTTACAGAGAGAAATGATGCCATTATTACTGCGTGTAATATTAAGGTGGTGGTGGATTTAGGTTTCAATGTATATTTATGTTTATGGTTTGTTGCTGCTTTGACTATTGGCTACTTATATTGCGAGAAAGAGAGAAACTTTCGCTGTTTTGCATTACAATTGTATTGTGTTGTTTCAGAGGAGAAAGTAAATAAAATGTCTGTCATGAATATGTGAATTGCAAAATGTGGAGAGAGAGTGTGTTTCTCTTCCCGTGTCATTCTCATTGTCATGCTCGTCAGTTTTTATTATTTTTTCGACAGTTTCGGTAATGTTGGTTTTTCTCCTATATATGCTTTTATTACTGGTGTGATTGCTTTAGTTAGGATGAAGGCAGAAAGCGAGTGAGAGACAGAATAAGTGTACAGATACCAGATAAAGCTTTTTTCGATTGTTCTTCTGGTATATTATTATTGGCAGGGAACGACATGGATGTCTAAATTGCTACGTAATAAATAATTCTATTGAAAAGTTGGTGACTCAGAAAAGGAAAATCAAATGCAGGTATGTTATATAGCGGAATATAAGAGCAAAGAACCTTTTCGGTGGTAGTTGTAGTATGATTATTTGTGTGTATGTGTGTAAAATAGGAAATGACCGGTTTATTGAGTACAGACCATAGGAAATGAGACAGGGAATACTCGAAATGTTGTTTAGGTGACTATTTACGACAGTGTTGAATGTAGTATTTATATATGTGTAGACAGAAAGTCTATTTGCCAATTTTCATGTTTCTCTCGAGATTTGCAGTTTGAGGTCAGTTTTTGCAAAGAATCTAGAACGGACTTCCGAGAACTCGACGGAATCTCAGAATTTGTCGGAAATTAATCTAAACAGACTCAAAGAGCAACTTGCCCCCGTATAAATAAAAGAGGAGCGAGACATTCAATTATTTTCAAAGACAAACACTTTCCTTCAGACAGAGAGAGGAGAGAGAGAGAGAGTCGGATGCGGGATGGTTTTGAGGGGACCTAAGGGAAAATATTGTAGTGTACAAACTTTGATTACGTTTTTCAGGTAGACAAGAGACTCACCACTTTATACTCGAAGTATATATCTTATAGGCGCATCTATTATTACAAATATACACACATAACTAGCCTTCTCAGCATTCTTCGACAAACATTTCAGTATTCTCTGCCGACTCTTTTACGTTTATTGTGTTCATTGTACTCAGACACATGCCTTGGTAGGCACACTCTACTACTACCAACATGAATTCAGCTTAATTTCAAGAGTTGCAAACATTTTAAATTTTGCACATACTTTCCTTTCCGTTTTCTTTCTCGCTTTGTTACTTGTGTACAACTATGCATAGCATATATACCTATACGTACTATATATAGTGACATACTAAAGTAGCCAAGTACGTTTTTAGCCTGAAGATATTTGTACTCCTTCGAGTAGGTATACGAATGTGTCTAAAAAGCTGAGTGTCTTGTCATAGCACATCTCTACTTCTTTCCATTTATACATTGGTACGTCAGACTATACTCTCATATATATAGAGATAGGATAAACCTGTATAAAGAAATGTACATACATAAATACATTTTTCCTCCGTGAGAGAGCTAACCCTTATATTACAAGAAAATACTATATATATAGTGAGATTCAAGAAACAGTGACATACCAAAAGCCATACTTTGAAATACTTTCTGTGCAAACGTTATAGTATTGTATATTCGTACAACTTCCTTCCTCCACGTACGTGAAGTACCTTGTTCCGACAGTCAAAACAGTAACAACCGTTGTACCTACACTTATAAAGTATGTGGAAGGTATACGAAGTAAAAACATTCCCATAAACTTACGTGTAGATACCTATGTATTTATATACAGAGGAATTTTATAGCAGTTTGAGATACACACCTCTAGTTGTAATCACTTTCTTAATACTTTCCTTCCCCCTTGTGCTAATATAAAGCTCAACTGTAATGGTAACGTTGTAGAAATGTTGGAGAAACACAGAAATTCTTTATATATCTCTATATAGAATGCTTTTACATTACATATACAACTAGTAAGCTACTTAGTTGCTTTTCTCAAACCAAAAGATAGTGTTTAGAAGTTGTACTAGTAGTAGTAAGAGAACCATTCAGAATTGCTTTGCTCTTCTTGCTGCAGAAGAAGACTCTGTACTTTAATATTGGTGGAATAGTAAAGAAAGAGACAAGCGATATAGAATGTCTAGCCAAAGCTAGGCCATTCAATACAAGAGGTATGTCTAAAGGTAGTGGTCTACTTGTTTAGGTTGTTGTGGCTTTTTTGGAGACTGTATAGGAAAACGTAGCTCTTATTGTTAGGTTTGAAGAAGTATATTATAAGTATAAGGGTAGGGTAGGACGTAGTGCGACGAGTGAAGCAAAGTTGAGAAGGATGAGGAGAGTATCACATAAAGATTGCATTGGATGGTGGGTGTGCGATGAATTTTTAACATTTCAATTTCGCTCACTCTCTCCACGAATTACTGAAAGAAGAAGTGCATCGTGTCGTATATAGCAGAAGCAGTAGTAGTTCTGTGTCTCGGATCGTGTACTCCTCAAAATGTACTTTGTATTGTGTATAGCCACCATCACATCACATTCACAACACAGTCTGATATTCCTCAACCAACTTTTCTTATCATGTACTATTACAGTCATCTTGAGCCTTCCTATGTGATTTAGCTCGAGAAAATATTATACTATATGATTTTATACTCGTATATATATATAAGGAAATCGGTACAGGATTTTTTTGGTAATGTACTCTCTATAGTATGAGTTTGTGCAGGAAGATAACATGTATGGAGTATCACGGTTGGGCCAGTAAGTGTTATAAGGTGGTGTGGGAAAACTGTGTGATGTTGTATTGACTTTTAGACATCTTGTCGACCTAGTGTGCAGATACATACTAGCAATGTGTCATGTATTCCCAAGTACAGCTTCACAGGAAAATACAACCAGGAGAATTCTCGTCTGATGAGATGGGGAATCAAGCTATAGACAATTTACAACACATTTTTCTAAGAAAAATGATAATGTGTGAGTAAATGGATGCTAAGCTGAAGGACTGTGAGAAATGACTGCACTTCATATGAGTTTAATATTTAATAACAAAGTTTCTTGAGTTGTACGAACATGCATATACTGTTGAAATATAATAAGGCGAATTATAGAGTCATTTTAATTTCAATGCTAAAACGAAATCTACTGAGTTTTGAAATAATGGCAGACTTCTTCAAAATGATTTAAGAATTTCTATTTCTGGCTATTTTCGGCAAACATACCTGCACTATTAATGTAAATGAGTATTATTTTTCATGCAATAATTTTTCAATTGGAATTCTGTCACCAATAATAAAAATTACAAATACTACATCCGTACTCAAATGCAAATACATAAAAGTAATTATTTACTCTACTTATTTAGGTATTCTTCTATTGTATACAGGCATAGGCAGTCCACTAAAAAGTAATAGGAATTTCCTAAGGGATGATAACAAATGTTTTTAAATTGTTACTGAAATACTGAAATTCTTTTTATTGCTCAGAATCTGTTCATTTACTCATTTACTGTGTCAGAAGATAATTAGAGTGAATTTTACATTTAATCCGCAAAAACACATCTAAGCAATAGAAGTAATAATCTAAGTAATCTAAGAACAAGTATTTATACTTTATATATAACTGCTTTATACATGTTTGCACTGCTTTGGTATGTAGATGATACACACTCCTCTCCTCGTTTACTGAACTTGCCGCATTCGACAATTGAAATACACATATAGGAAATACTTAGCATATCAAATATGCATTTGAGATTACAGCTTGTACACAAAGCTGGAATTTGAAAAGACGAAATCCTTCTTTTATCCGGAAACGCTCACTCTGAAAAGTTGAGTCTTCAATGGATTTCCTTTCGTAAGTTGTACATTCCGGCTATAGGTCCCGGTGTTACTCGTGCAATGCCAGTTAAGAATATGCTATGAACTATGAGCACACAATGTCAACGTAGGTACTAAAGGAAATTTGCAAATTTCGCAAAAGCCAAAAGCCCCGCTCGACTTTCCATAAGCTATTTGTTCAATTCGACTGTGCAAATCCATAAACGCTTCACTTTCCCTTTCCTTACCTCAAATATATTCAAAAGGAAACAGACTGCATCTAATGTAATGTAATGCAATGAAAGTCGTATGGAAAATGGAAAAGTATATTTAGCCTGTACATACAAAGACGAGGAAGAACGGAACAAACGTATATAGCAGCAAAGGCAACGGAAGGTATTCCCGTGTAAAATGTATTCATTCCATTACAATTGTTATAATGTTGCCTCCTTGTGTGTCATTCATGTCAAAGGCCAGGTATACATAACACACAGACAATAATACACTTCTCTTCCACAAGTATACCATGACTTGGGTTTATATTACACAATATCGTCAGTTTGTCTGTATATTAAATCATAAATATATTCTTACTCTCGTATTGTATAGAATTCTGTGTTTGTTTGCGTGTGATTATTGCAATATATACTTCCAGTGTTATGATTTCCTTTCTTGTGATGCCATTTCAACTTCTGTGTAACATACACTACACAGACAACACACAAGAGACATAGAGATATAGTAGGTACCTATATTATATACATACTCACACAGATAAATACGAGTTTTTTCTGTATTACGCGTACGTGTCTCCGCCAGAGCTGCTCTCGTAGTCGTCGTATGAATGTTCAAATAGAAATATATGTGCATGTCATATCAAATACAGCATTTCAACTCAACCGAGACTATGTAACACAAGAAAACTACTACAACCACTATTTGTACAAATACTCTTTATTTAATACGTGTGTGTGAGAGTCTATGCTCTGAATAGGTACATGCATGGAAATACCATAGGCTTCCAGCATACAAATACGTCTCTCTCTCTCTCTCTCTCTCTGTAGCATTCAGATCAGAACAGAAGAGTACACCAACCAGGTCATGCAAAATAAGTAAAATATTGATGTCTCAGCACACTGACACGAACAGAAAGTATATACCCGATAGAAAAACGGACTCAAACCTCATTTCTTTTATCAGACAGTATATATAGTACTTGAAATAGAAAGTGCTCTGTGTAAAACGGTAGAGGAATGCACGTATCTCTTTTGAATTCATACTACGCTATTTTATTTCGTGTTCTGACATATGGATTCACATTAACCACTTGCACTTTCTTTAAATTGGATACGTATATGCACATACGTTCCCAACCAATTTCTCTTCTGTAAACCTCTTTTGATCCGGGTATATTGTACTATTTATTGTTTACAAGTGTATTGTCTACTTTCCTTGTGTACGAACCGAAACAGATTTGTTTTTCAATAAAGGTCACAATATTTACTATGATTGAATCATCATTACTTTTAGGTATATGTCGTTGGGAGCTATACTGCTACTTACATAATATTGAATCTTTTCCATTTGAACAAGAACACAAATAATAACACACGTGTGTGTGTATTTTCTATATAGTCTGTACTTACTTTCCAATTGTGTGGGTTATAGATATCTACAATTTAATACTTTATGCTGTACAATACTATAAAGTTATAAGTTTGTAGCAAAAAGCTTAGCGCTTGGCACACTTCAGAGTTGTCGTTGTCGTGTTTGGAATTATTCCGTATGGATGACTGCAATAGTAATGATACGGTGAGTGTTTGCATACACGTATCATGGTATTATTATACACGTTATCACATTTTATTATTCGAAAGAAGAATCATAACACAAAACGTAGCTCTATATTATTATTATTCAGATTGTTGTGTGTATTTCATTGTGAACAGCTTAGACTTAAGCCGTCTTTACCTATTTCACCATACACTATATACACGTGTGTTTTGCCAATACTTTTTACTGTGTATTTTTTCTGACTGTTTCTCTGCAGTTTAACTTATTCTCGCATAAATACGTTTGTACTCTGGCTCCTTGGTTGTGAATATCGTTTGGAAATAGTGCAGACTTAGTGTAAGAAATGTAGAAATGATATTTTATAGTATAATAAGTATTATGTCGTAGTGTTCCTCTCGTACGTACTTATACACATACACAGTGGAGGAAAACGTGTTTTCAATTCTTTCGCCGGATTTGATTTATTACATGCTGCTCTTTCTCTCCAAGGGAAAGTAGCATGTAGCGAATTTGAGCCTGGCTTTGGCTTACACTCAGTTTAGGCTTTGCATTACCATAGTACAAAACATGTACCTACATGTTCCTAGACTTATTATATATACTAGAAGTATATACATGGACCTGTGTATGATGTACATACTACATAGACACACAGTACAGTCATATGTCAGTAAAGTAGAGCTATACTGACGTATTTCTCACTCACTACTCTCTGATGTGTCTCACAGTGTTGCAGTGGGTGAGAGTCTCGTGTTATACTCCTACAGATATACTCCTTTACTACTACTGTACGTATTACATACACAGAGAATAAGTTGGGCTTAGATCTCCACTCAACTATAAGTTATGATAGTTACAAAGCAAGGTTGGTTTTGGATTTTGGTCTGTGAGTGAGTTTCGGGTCGTCGCTCACACACTCTGCTCGATCTTCCTAAGGATGCAATATGAATGGGCTCACTTGAGGCATCGATCATGAATACGTGCATCTGAAAACGGTCGTGGTGGTGGTGGTGGCACTATGTATGTATATCAATGGGCACTACGAGTTACACTTTATTTTCTATTGAGGTTTTACCCGTTTTCCTTTAATGTGAATAAAGAGGATGATTTCCTTCATACATAGAAAATTCATACATTGGATTATCTTTGATAGGGGACGATCCTTTCAGGAAATGAATTTTATTCTTAATAATAAAGATACATTTCCGTTCTAATTCCATTTTAGTCCCCCGGTACATACTTAATAGATTTTACTATTCATGTGTTTCTGCAACACATTTTAATATGTTTAAAGGAATGAAAAATTTAAGTAATGTAATTTATTTGTTTTGGAAATTTTACTTTGATTGAGCCAGCAATAAAACTTGCACCGAAACACCTATTCAATTAAATAGATGTCTTATTTTACAAACAAAACACAGGTAAATACAACATGGCGAATATTTCCGATTTCGGTTTCAAAATTATAAATATTTAGTCTAGAAATCTAGTAGACCAGATGAGGTTGGAACGTAAAATTTGTAACACGTCAGTTTGTCGAGTAAACCTTAGGTTACTAAACTCTTTGATTATCTTAGAGTATCTCAGAAGGCACAAATGCCCGAAATCTCTTATGATAATTTCCAGGTGAAACGCTCTTGTCTTGAAAACTCTATTATATTTATATAGTCATTCCTGGTAAGAATAAGAAAAACTAAAACAATCTATTGAAACTCATTACTTAAAAATTATCATCAACAAAAGCCAAAAATAGAATGTCGTAATATCCCAGTAAAAATGTTTATCTGATTACAGAATCGTAATCATCGTATAGCAGTTTAAACCGCAGACGTGCCAAAATGTAATTAATAAAAGTTTGAAATAATCGTTTTGCTACATCGATATGTCAGACGGTCAAAGGTTGTAAAATCTTGTCAAGTCAACAAAGTATTAAAATATTTTGTGCAATAGTATTATAATTTACTTTAAAATAAAATTTACCTAATTTATTAGCTTGATTACACAATATCAATGTAATTGAAAAATCTCGTGTAACTCCAGTGCGTTGACACTTTTACCAACAATTAATTAAGTAATACCTATACAATGCACAACAACTCGTCATGGGGTTGACTTGCGAAGTACATAGTACTAATAATGCAACAGAAGAGTAATTAGCCCCTAGCCACCTGGCTAATAATTGCAAAAGCTAAAACGTACTGCAAACTGATCAAGGAGCACACAGGGAGAAACAGAAAATGAATGTGAGTGAAGTACAGAAAAGGAGGCGAAAATTATCACAGGATTTGCTTTGTACTCCGTGTGTGCCACATTATGTCTTCTATATACATTCCAACGAAACAACACAAGCACAACAAGAGTTAAATGCTACGTGCGTATTTGTATTGTACATGTTATGCCTTTTACGACAATACAAGCAACTCGAATCAATCCGAGTATGAATACAAGTTCATTACTCACACAAAGAGCTCTAAACTATATCTATACGCATAGAAGCGTGTGTGAATTGTCCTCATCTATTCACAAGTTAAATATATACACACAAACTCCCCTTTGATATTAAATACAACTCCATTTCCTGAAACTGGAACTCTGTTTGTGTACAATCTCAAAACTTTCTCCATATATCTAACAAACACTCGTACTTTGTTACATATTAAATATTCACTGCCTACTACTAGTAGTTAATCATGTAGATACACAGTTTTAACTAAAACACATGTATGTGTATCCATTATATCACACATAATAAATAAACACATTGAATTTACACTACATAAACAAGTAAAGTGCTAATAACTACAAGCAAGAAGTGGTGACAGTCAACTTACTCTGTCATGTTCAGCACAGCCTTTGCATAAAACCCGGATATAAGTACTTTTCACACAACATAATAACACACACACACTCCCATGTAAATATATACAAATAGTAAATGCGTAGAATTATTCCACATGCCTCCTGTATAATTTGTAATAGTCAAGAAAGACTGTTGAATGAAATAAAAGCCACTTTACCAGAGTCATGTAGTATATAAATACATATATCATACGCTGGAGATAAACACATATACATATATAGGTACCGACATACACTACACTTACGATAATAATGTCTAAAGCCGCCTGTATCACAGAAACGTGGAGAAATTGGAATAAGTACTAGGAGTGTGAAAGGGAAGTTGTAGTAGTTGAATGGATTCGGGAGAGTGTATAGGTAACAAAAGTAAAGTTAACTGGAGTAGATAGATGCTGTTGCTCCGTGCGACAGAAGAAGACACACTCACAGAGCAGGAGAAAGAGAGTTTCCTCTTCTACTCAAGCTTGGTCTGTGAACCATATGTAACTGCAGGCATAAATTGAATTAAATTTCTGCATATATAAACTAAACAAGTAACTCGCACAGATACCTTATAGTAGTACTTTGCTTTCATATACTTATACGAGTTAGTATTGTAGCAAATAAATATACATCTGTAAAATAGTACTATGCTTCATATATCCACGACGATGACACAACTGCTATTATGGCTCATATGCGTATGTATAAAACTAAACATGATATAATACATGTGTGTACGTGTGCAATACATATATAGTACAATAGTAAACCATTGGTCAATGGTGTATAGAAAAGTTTCGTAAGCGGAAATGGAATTAAAACATCTTTATATGTAAACTGACATGTGTGAATTTAGTAAATTTACATTTTGATGGCTCACATGCAGTAATATTCTTATCCTGTCTGTCAAATTACTGATATTACATCAGAGCAATATTTTTACAGGCATACTGGAGGTATTTCTACAAAGACACATTGAATGTGTCAGAGGTTACGTACGAATGAGTTGACCGATTGACCCCATCTACGAATTTAGATTTTCAATGGACCATAATTGAATTACGTTTTCCAATTATGGTTGAAGTCATTATCTCACAAACCGTTTTGAATTATCATGCATACAGTTTGACGGACAGACAGACACGAAAAGGAGTGTATTCGCATATAAGTTTCATTAGGAGTGTTGATAATAGAAAGTTACTACAAATATACTGCTTGAGAGACGACGCACATTATGTGTAGAATCTGAGCAGAGCAGGGAAAAGAGAAAATACTACGACTATACTACACAAGTACGTAGAAGTATTCAACAAAGCAAAGCAAGACGAGTCAAACCACCGCCAAATACAGGACGACTAATGTAAGTGTTATACCACACTGTTAGGAACTGGAAGTATACAGTATGCATGAATGCTTTCTGCTCTTTCGCTTTTGAATCTCAACACTTTATGTTATGCACAGTACAGCTACTTTTCTAGTATGGTGTATTATACTATACCATCATTTGTGTGTTTGTATGAGTAAAATGCTAAGTGCCATGTGAAATGGAATATTACAGTAGTCAAGAAACCATTTATGGATTTCTATATACGTAAAACAGTTCCTTGTAGTTCATGATATGATGATGGCATTTAAACTTACTCGCTGTAGCATCTACTACGTACGATACGACAACAACTGTTTAGTAGTTCCTGTTAACATTTTCGCTGAGAGCGGCAGAAGGCGACGGCAAAATTCTAGTGAAGTGGTACGATACAAGCCGCACGGCACAACTTTTTGGGACATGACTGATTGCAAGTTTAACTTGGTCGCTGCTACTGTGAAACTAACTCATAGTACTTCGAAAAATGTGTAAAGGGCATATTATTAACTGCGGTCGGCAACTCAAAAGTACTGATTGTGCGTGAACCAAATTTTCTCATGTGCAATTTATACTTCCTATATACAATACGACTGGTTGTGATATTATTATGGCCTACATGTGACATGTCAAATCAGATTACTTAGGTAAAAGTTAGAATTTATCTATTATACTGCGTAATAATTCATTTGTAATTTTAAAATCAGTCAATTTGTACAGTACCTTCATTTACTTACTATACCATAGTTATTATTTGTATCTGCGTAATTTTTAAGATGTTTTACATCATTTCTATAGCTATATGGTGTGTGTACATGTGCATTGAGTTATTGCGTGTGTAAGTTTAAGACTTCTACAATGCAATAGCATTTCATGCATTCAAAGTCAAAAGACAGAAAGGAGAGAATGCATTTTATATAGCCTGAAGGAATACTGAACTCTACAAAGTGGGAAATGGACCTGGGTGTCCGTCCTCCGTCATGTGAATGCAAAAGTGAAAAATTGACACGATATGTGAGAAGAAAAGTTTAACTTTTCTTATACTTATCACAACCACCGATGTTGAATGCAAGTAAATAAATTTCTGTCCATTTAATGCGTGGAGATTTTATTATGAAATGCCGTTTTTTATCTCCAAAAATCTATTTTAGGTGCACTAATTTATTATTTTAGTAATTACTTTCTATTTATGTAGTGTGCTAATGTTCCAAAAATAAATATACCTGAATTGAGTAATACAACAAAATATTGTAACGTAGAGAAATACAGTACGAAGTGGAAGTACCTACACTGCGTGCACGTGCACGTACCTATATGAAGAAATGCCTCTAGAAGATAAGTATTATAGGTACTTTGAAATTGCAAAGAAATAAAAATTTGGTTGTGATGGTATGTTTCATACAGCTATAAAGTTGATAGTGAATGTAGAATTTAAAAGACAATGGATAGCTGCGCTATAGATATATACTTTTAGCAGTTTAGAAGGAAAAGAAATAGCATGAGAAGACGTGCGTGAGAAGAGGGATACGATGCGATACATTGACATATTTATGGCTGCAGAGCGTTAGGCACTGAGTTTTCTTACTATATGAGATATATGTATATGGATATATGAATGAATTTCTTATATAAATACTTTGAACTTTCTTTGGTTGTATATAAACGCTAGTGAAATGTTGGACCACTGTCATGTACTTTAGTTTTAGTGTTTTCTCAAAGTTTACAGTTACAGTAGACTAGAAGGGAAAGCGACATTTGGACTGCAGTTTAACTAGAAATACTTAAACAGGGCCAGGGAATTGCAAAGTAAGGATTGCAATGGAAAGTTTAGGATTGTACTACGTACACAGTGATAGTAGTAAGTTCTTCTCGTGGTAGAGAAATACAGAAGCCGGGAGGAGTGTCGTGGAATATTAGTAAAAGAGACATGTAGCTTCAGAAGAGTATTTGGCTATTGTTATGTATCCTTCTTTCGGATGATCTGACTGACGACAAATACTCGGGAATTCAGGATGTACAAATAGTTGAGTGTGTTGTATAGTTGTGTGTAGCAGTGTGTGTGTTCGTCATGAATTCTTGTAAATGAAACCATTCACTCACATCAGAGTCACACAGCCGTCAGCCGAAAAGCAGAGAGATGTCTAAACTACGGCACACACAAGGATTACAGTGGCACAATTGAATTTTAAAGGGAAAAAGCACATTCATATGAGGCAACACACAACAAGACAAGTTCTGAAGACTTGGAAAGGACGACAGTAGTTTTTTGTGTGGTATATACACGGTGCTCCTGTGTCTGGTTCATCCCTTGAGAGAGTGTCTGTTCTGTCGTGGAGTTGTCGAGAGGTTCAGACGGGTGGAATAAATTTTTCTGAAAGGTTTTTTGCAGGTCAAACTACTTATACCGTTTTCCATTGGAATAGTTGTTGGAAAGTATGCAAGTTGACGCGGAAACGTTTTTTGAGTGCAAAAATGCATTAGGTGCATCATTTTTCCGTAGTTTGAGACTACAGTCACGAAAAGCGAAACAAAATAGCAATTTCGCTCGTGAAACGTGAGAAAATGTGGGGAAAATTAGAGGAAAGAGAATTCTCTCGTCATGCTCGAAGAAAATGAAGCCAAAAGAGGAGAAAAGTAGAGAGAGAGAAGAGGATGATTGATTTGCTAAAAATTTAAGAGGAAACTACACATACAAAGGAAATGTTCCAGAGAGAATAAGTGGAGTAGTGGGGTATAATAAGAAAGATGACTCTCAGAGATGGAATTTCTTTTCTTTTGGCCCAATGAAATGAAATGTCAGTCAAGAAATGAAATCAGATGATATTATGGTTTCCCTTTTCATCCAATCCATCCAAAACTATAAGGTTTTCTTTATCATCATCATACCATAGCTTATAATATCAAAAACTGAAGTACGACTTGACTACTATGCTCCGTACATATTACAGTCTCTGGGAGAGATTTAATATTCACCCAGATTTTAAGTAGGAAAAGAGAAATCCCCTAAAGTCAACGTAAAAGATATCAAAAGAGGATGGTTCGCTCTACTGATGGCTAATGTTCTGTTCTGTGGATGCGATGACAGTGGAAAAATTGAGCCTTTCCATTCCCTTTTTACTGTTGAACACAGGAACAAGACAAGACAGAGCACCTTCTTAGATGTAGGACATATGTACGTACTCTCTCTCTCTCTCTCTACTCTGTGCCAGTAATGTTATGTCTACTACTAGTAGTCCTATTACTCCTACTAACAAAAGTAAATGTAAAATCCAAGAAGAATAGTAAGAACACTAATAATACTTATACACAAGCCTTCCTCTGTAGTTCTTAATAAGAACAAACACTCTCTCTATATATATTCTAGCTACACTTCCCTATATAAAAATATATCTGTGTATTTTACACATAGCACTCTGTATATTTCCCAGATACAGTAATAGCATCGCTAAGTATAATAGGTACAATAGGAAAAGAAGAAATGTTGTAGTGAAGTAAAATACATAGGGCTGTCTTGGTACTTACAGATGAACGTCAGAAGATGAGACGATGAGTCAAGTCAAGTATTGTCTATATATCTCAACTCTTGACTTTATATTTTATAAAATATATGAACGTGCTTGTAGTAAATGCAATTCCGTGTTTGTTGTAAGTATATAAAGAATTCTCCTACTGTCTAGTAAGTATTCTACTAATACTAAGTAAGACTATGTAGAATTCGTATTAGTCTCTGAATATCATGTAAGATATATAATGTACTTATAATATAGCAAAGGAAGTCTTGTTGTGTGTTCTAGGTCTGAGTGTGCCAAAGAAATGGCAAGAACGCAAAATGTGAGCAGTCACAAGTCGCACAGCACAGTGGCACAATCACAAACTCAAGTTAAAGTAATGCAAAGCTTTCACTATTATGTATTGCCTTATACGACAGGGCAATAGGAGAATGGGCTAGTGGTGTTGTTGTACTGGTAATGTAAAATACTGACGTAATGGCAATCTTTTCTTGTATTTCTGTTACTTTAGTTTATACCATGCATTCAGTATATGTATGAGATTGTCGGGTGTATCTGTACTTATATGTGTACTTAAGATTGTAATGCGAATGTTTATACATAGACATATTTTTGCTTACAAGAAGATCGGATTTCGTGTGTAATTCGCGGAGGAAATCCAAGTCGGGTTTTGTTATGTGTGTGCTATGGGACATTATTATCGTATTTTTGAGTGGAGAGTACACACAGAAAAGAAAAAGAGAGGCGTAAGTACATATTATTACAGATATGTACATAATTCTACTATACATTCCAAAAGTAGGTAAGTACAATACACTTATAATATAATATACCTATATACGTATGTAGTATGTACCTATATACTTCTTTGGAATGTTAAGTTTATCTAATATAGTAGGTATAGCCATGCCATATGTATAATGTGAGTAGTAGATGCACTTATAATATAAACATCATCATTGCAATTTGTAAAAATGCTTGTACAATTTCCTTGATGCTTTCTCTTTTACTATATAGAGCATCAGGATTTGCAGTATGTTATGTATGGTTTGTTGGTAGAGGCACGAAAAGTTGTAATGTAGCGTTAGGTGCAGAGAAAGAGCAGCGAACGACACAAAGATAAATACAAAAAGGAGTTTTCCAGCTTGGATATAAATAGCGTCTTTAATAGTTCTGTAGCACAAGAGGAATGTCAAGTCAAGCCAAAAGTAAAAGTAGGCGTCACAGCTTTGAGCTCAATGACGTGACACACTACACTACAGATAGTATAACTTTTACCAGTATTATAAGTACATACCTTTCAAATACCATGCAAAAAACTTTCACAGCAAAATGAAAATATTAAATTAGTTTTTTAAGCATTAGTACATTTTTGCCCAGCCTGCATCTTTGCATTTTTTATTCATCACAATTTATAATTCCTCTGTAAAATATTCGTAGATTCATGCAGGCCACTGGCATATAATAATCCACACTTTTTTGTCAATAATTTAAAAGTTTGGAAATAATTGTCTAAAATATTTAAGGGTAGATTTTTGTCAAAACCATGTTTGTCTATTTCGAACTTATTGGCATTTATTAAGATTTTTACATACGAAGCTTGAGATGCAGCTTGATTTTTTGGAAGACGGATTTGAAATTGTTATAATTTAGCTTTTAACTTTCTTTCCTTTTTCGTAAATATAATTTTACTGAGAGAGAGTTTCTCATTTCCTCGAGGAGAAAAGCAGCTTTCCTTTTCCCTGTCGCTTATTTTTTCTTTACCTTTGCTTTTGGGTTTTTGTTGGTTGTGTATTGTATACTTTACTTAGAGGTTGTGTCACAAGCTTTTTGCTCAGTCTACTATATATAACATGTAAAATGTAGCTGTGTAAGTAGCTGGAGGCTATTTTCTTATTATGTTTAAACATGGTGCTTCACTTGTTTTTGCTCTAGCTCTTGCGAAACACCATTTCTGCTTCTCTCTCTCGTTCTCCGTGGCTAAAAGTGTGTTCGGGCAGAGAGAAGATTCCGTAGAGTGCGTACATTATAAAAGGTTGCGTGTTGTAGTTGTGTATGTATGTATGAATGAATGAATAGCTGAGTAAGTGGAGTTGAGTAGGCACTTTGAGAATAAAATAACACAACATTGCATAGAAACACAAGAGAACATCTACATCTTTGAATTGAATTCGCGTTCTGTGCTTTTCCAAGTTCAGTAGCAAAGCAAGCAAGGTGGATAATATATTATTGTGTACAAAGTTCTCATCTTCTTTCAAAGTACGAGAACATACTACAGTAGAGGTTCTCTCTTCCCCAAAAGAGCATTGCTTTACATTGCATTGCTATGTACACGGATATTTTCTAGCTGGAATGTTTTTCCACTCTCCAAGTAAAACTGAGAAATTCGTAGAATCGTATGTACACTGTGCGTACGAAGAGACAGAATTTTCTGCCCTGGTGTTTACTCTTGTACAGAATTTTGTATATATCTGGCTGTGTTTTGCCTACGACAGGCTTTCTTTTTCAATATCGTTCACTGTAGCCAAGTAAGTTGCTTTTGGGTGTTGTGTTGCAACTTGTAATGTTTTTCGATGTAACTCGAGAAGAAATTCCCTGGTTTTCCTCCCCCTTTTCGTTTAGCTAAAACTTAAACTGAAAGAGCTACTACTATTCTGTATGTATTTTCGAACTAATAACATATAAGATGGCAAAGAGAAGTAAATGTTTATAAACTTTATATTATTCAGTATTGCGAAATTACATCCACCTTTATCAAACAAGAAATAAAGTACCTAACTAAAAACAAGCATTTCAAATGCGGAAACTTGGTACTTACTATATTCTAGCATGCTTTGTGTAATTATGAGCTCATCTATTTAACATACAGGCAGGTCAATGGATCATATAAAAATCACCAGAGAAATTCATCGTTTATTTCTGGTTTTTAGCATAAATCATGGTAATCACAGCGGACTCAGCCAGAGAATGCTAGGAAATAATGGTTCAACATAAAAATTAACAAAAGATGCAATTTACATACATGTGAAATTTTAAACTCGTATTTTTTGAAGGAGCAGATACGTAAATGATAAGTAAAAAAGAAAACGTTTAGAATACTTTTCAATTACTGATCGGAACAATCTGACTGATTTTAACATTTCATCGAATTATTTTACAATATTGTAAATTCTATAGTACATCAAATGAACAAATCCATCCAGCGCTCTGCCATGAATTACTCATATTGTCAAAAAAGTTTAACATGCCTACTATTTGGTTATGTGTAGCGAGAAAGTTAAATTATGCGTTGACACTATTTCTGTAGATCATACTGTAAATATAATTTCATTTTGTAAATTATTTTTTATAATAACTTGATATTAAAAACACCCATGGAATGTTTCAAGCTTTTCAGCTGCTTCTGTATAAGTTAGTTCCATAATATTATGTACAATATTGTTTGTGTACCCGTTTCCTGCAAAGGAAAAACTAGCGGAGGTAGCATACCATACTAGTACATACTGGGAATTTTTTCAGTATTTTTGTTGAAGGTACTAAACTGATGTGATGTGAGTGAGTGTCTCAATTCAACTTGAAGATCCTCAGGTGAATCATAAAGTTAAGGCTCGCGGAAATTCACTCCTGGAGCAATAAACGCCGACGTGCTCAGGCTCTCTATTTGTATACTTAAACTAAACTAAAGAATATTCCGCTTTTTCTCTCCCGCATGTATGTATATACATACACACATAATATTTCTGTCTTGCAAGTCAAAATACATCCTGCTACTCCTACAACTTATACCTTCTCTTATCTCACGAATAAACATAAAGTTGTGCAGTCTCGACACACAAGTACGCAGCAAAAACAAATGAGATGGAAAATTTAAGGATTTCCCCCTTTAATTCTTAAATAGTAATAAAATTGTCTTTTTACGACAAAGATGAAGGAGTGGACTATTTACTTATTAAGTGCGTACAGTACTTACACTCTTTTTACGTGAGCAATTTCAACCGTACTGTTTAAATAGATAATAATCCTTTCTTCACATATCCTTAATAAAATTCTCTCAGCAATATGCTAGTACACCTACTTAAATTAAACAGTTCAAGTACCTACCTATTGTGTTTGTAATTGTACCCCTCTTATTTATTTACCTGTATCTAGGTACCTACATATACCTATTGTGTTTGTAATTGTGCCTCTCTTATTTATTTAACTGTATAGGTACCTATACACAAAGAAGCAATAAAACAGTGTCGAATGAATTCTGGAAGTATAAACAAAGCACCCGGTCATAGCTATACATTACATAAATATGTTACCTGAAGGTTTTTACTACAAAGCTTTCCTTCATTGATAAATCATACTTGTTACAAATTCTACTAAAGTTATTACCGTACAAAGGCTTAGAAGATTTAAAAGACAGGGGCATGTGCTACACGTTAGTTTCGTCACACAACTCAGACTCATTGTCAAATGAATGAGAGAACTAAAATTGTACGTAAAATAATATAGCAGAGTGTATCTATACTATACACTTCAATGTAAAAGCATGAGACGGAAATGTCTCAGTAGTGTGAAGAATAATATCTGGGTACTTTTAGCTTCAGTGGTTGTCTGTCATGTCATTCGGGTACATTCTCACAGCATTCTCACACAGACTCGAGAGAAAAATGTCATTTACACAAAAACTCATCCAAGCTAAAAAGTGTCAAGTCCACCAAGTCAGTTCACCTTAGTTTAAAAAAAGCTCATGTGCACTTTCCTTTGTATTGTTGAGACTTTTGAGACCTAAAATGCATTTATCTACATAGACTGTCTTTACACACTCACTTTACTCCATTGCAAACTGTGCACATACTTTTTATCTACTATGACTTTGTATTACGTCCAAATATACCACGTCCCTTTCTCTTTATAGAGTAGAAAGATGAAATGTCCGTATAAAAATAGCATGGTGTGAGTTTTTCTCTAAAACTTAAACGGACGGAAAGAATTTCTGGTTAAACAAACTCACGCCTACCTATATACTTAATACTTTTATATATAGAAATCTTAAAAGAAAAGAAAGTGTAGTACAGCATTAGTAGTAATATTGTACTAAAGTAAAGCACACGTCGACGACAAGTCAACCAACACCTATAGAAGTCTACGTACCATATATCCGAGTTCTGGAAGACGACGTCCGCGTTCGTGTCGTCTTTCTCCACACGTGTAAACGTAGACAGGAGAAAATTGTGAAATATTCTAACGACTGAGGTATATTATTCATGAAAATTTAAGATCCGAGTGACTAGCTCTCTTTCTCTTTGGCTGACTCTGTAACAGCATGTAAGAGACTGTCGGAATTTTTTTCTCTTTCTCAGTTCGAGAGAGCTTCACTATTATATGCACTTTCTTTTCCAAGACAAGGACAAATCCTTTCTATATGTCTCATGTAGTTTTTCATTGACTCTAATCTGCAGATAGGCATTTTCCCAGAATTTCATTTCAGCTTCACTTCAGTCAGTCAGTCATACTAATATATTTCAATTTCTTGTACGTGCACATACTTAGGTACTTCTACTAGTACACGTACAAATAATAGAAATCACAAAGAGAGCCTATATGTATACATATATTTACGTGTTCCATATACACAGTGCATGGAAATTCTCCATATTTCTCTTTGTCTGACATTTTTCCTTCGCAAAATTAAAAACACGATGCTTCACTAGTAACTAAGCACTTGCCTGTGAGTATATCATATATTATTGTTAATACTAGGTACTACAGTAGCTCTGTATGCAAAGTTTTTACAAGCACAAGTATTAAACTTTTAACTAATTGCGCATTTTGGTGTAGTATGTGAATTCTAACTCGTATAGAGACTGTTTATACTTATATACTGGAAAGTGTCAAGGGAATATAAACAATAGGAGTCTATAGTGTGAAATGTCTTTCCCCTGTCAATTTCTGTAACTAGACTGTCAACTCATTTTAAGTCATAAGTTGATGCTGTCCTAATGAAAAATAGCAGATGTTAAGTGCTGAGTGAGTTGTAGATATCTCTAGGTCCTTTAAAGACAGACAGATAGACAAAGAGTGGGAGAGAGAGAGAGAAAGTAATAATAATGAGACACTTTGCCTATGTATAAGTATACCTTTGTACATTAAATCATACGCCAAAATCGTATCAGCACATTTTCTCACTCTGTTTCCTGTTTCCACTGCACTAAGAAATAAAGACTCATTTGCTGCTCTGCGTGAGACTATCACTTTCACTGTTTCACTTGTCACTTCAACTTTTCACACTTTCTCTGCCTGATTGCATTGTGATATTACGTTTCATTGTAATATTCTAATCATCTACCAATACAATGTAATATACCTTGTAGCACATTTAGCAAACTCAACACTTGTATAGAACAAAGTACAATAATTTGAAACAAGTTTCTTTTATTCGGAAGATAACGCTGTTAAATACACACACGACGACTCCCTGCTAGCAAATGCATAAAGAGAGTATACACTTTCATATGTGTAGCAATTCAAAGAAGTTAATATTTCTATCTCTCTGGGGATTTTGGAGTGTTCGACGACAACCTGTCGTACTCACTTAGGCTCACAATCAGTAAAAATTGAATTCTTGCATATGGGAAGGAAAGTGACAAGCTTTCACCCAATATTAACTACTATGTGAGCAGGAATATCAAATAGTACCTCAAACACTCTAAAGAAATACTGTACAGTTGTCTGAAGAAAATCTTGCTAGTATGCTATGTAAGTCTACACATATGTTAGTTTTTAGTACCTAAACCTGTATAATAAAAATTATTTCATGAAAATTAGAAAATTCAAGTGCTTAAAAATTCCGTGTCCAGTGTCCATTCATAAAATTATCCACACTTGATATAAAATCTTACAAACATTGTCTTATCAGATATAATAGATTTAAAATATACGTCGAAAACTGCTACTGCTATTAAATGCGAAAATTAATCAATAGGTATAATCAATACAAAATGTATTAGTTAAAACTAATTTTTACACTCGTGTACGAGAACAGCCCTTCTCCTAAAAGTTTTTGTTTTATTATCAGACCTACTATATATATTTACAAAAACATGTTGTAAGGTAATAGCCACATTTATTATTTTGGTAGTATTTCATTGCATATACCTCTTTGGTGTCTTGGGCAGGAAATACTACAACTGAATGTAGTAGAACTTCGATTGTGCATGGACACACTTTGTTTAGTACCTACAGTTATACGTAAAGCCAAAGCCACGTCCCATTATATTGTTAAAGAATCTGAAATCTTTAACTGTATCCGTCCATAGTGCATATACATAGCAAACTACTACCTATAAGAAGCAAAACACATAATACTTATTATTACATACCTATCTAACAAGTATGTACGTAGTAGTCCACATAGTAGTAAGTGCATGCACACATGGATCGCACAAGCATGCAAATCCCGACTAGGGAACAAATGGGAAACCTGAGCCGGGCATTCACGTTTTAAATCGATCACTTCACTCACTCACATTTGATCTTATTGAATCTCCGTTGATTTGATCACAGTCAAGCCAAACCAAGCCAAAACTGCAAAGCATATACATATATCAGCTTATACAAAAGCCATAGTAATAATACATGGTGCATTGTACTAGTAGTCGTCTAGGAAAACTACTAGTAAAAGTTTAAGTCTAGCGAGTCCTCCACCAACAAGCCATGGGGAACATGCAGAGAAGTTTAAATAGAATTGAATGCGGCATGAAGCATAAGAGAAACTCGTACACACATACACACACTACGACTACTAGTTACATGTATGTAACTTGACTTTACATATATACATTTTATATACATACTACTATAGTAGTGTATCTATAGACTGCCACTATTTCTACTTTGTACAATAGTTTTGTGCTTAAGTAAAAAAAGAGTGCGAGGATACAAGGATACCTTCTCTCTCTGTACGTGTGTGGTGTGGTGGTAGTTTCTCTTGACTCGTAGTTAGAATCTGTTTGGCCTACTGTGCTCTCTCTCTCAGTCTCTATTCTCTATATATAAATTCTTTTCCCCATGATCTCACTGGATTGGATTCTCCATAGATCTTCTCCTTACTCTTATTCTTCTTCTTTTCTCCACACATTACTACAACTAGGAGAGTAAGTACTTACTGCTACAGTTATGCAAACTATATAGAGGCATTTCCGTATGGATAAAGAAATTTCAAACTTACACAGTTACTAGTAACTCTGGTAAAGCTAGTAGTACAATAGTAGCACAATAGTAGTAGTATGGTGAAATATTCTCTCTTTTTCTTCCTGATCTTCCACTGTGTGTATAAAACGTATGTATAAGTATGTATATAGTTCTGCTCGTCTCATCTGGTTTGCATTTTGAAACGCAAAAGGACTTAGAGCTGAGTAGAGTTGCCCCGACTCCTCCAGAGCTGGCTGGATGCATTGCACATAGAATTTTGATTGGAATTGTCAGGATGAAAAGAATTGTAGTCTCGCCATGCAGTCTCTACACTCATAGTGTGTTTATAGTGCCTATACAGGACCTATGGCAGTGTGTGAGGATACGTATAGTGTATTATAAAAGTATATATGGAAAGTGTTAGTATTACTATCGTTTGCAAGAGTCTTTCATTCTTATGTTTTTATCATCTCATTTTTACACAGTTCCCTTCGTCTATGGATTTTACGAGTGTCAAGTTAAGGAAGATAATATTATTATCGTGCTAGGAGATGTGGACCATTTTTATAAGGAAAGTGTGTACAAGCATAGAAGAAGCTGTGAGACCATTATTTAGACATTCAATTTATATGGTAGTAAATGCTACTCTCGCTCTCTCTTTGCATTTACTTTTACATGTTGTATTATGTGCATGTGTATGTGTGTGTAAAGAAATTTTCAAAGTCAAGATTATGTACTCGTTTTCTCTTGGTTTTATATAGTTTACATCTTATGGTCGGTCACATGAGCTAACGCGTATCTTTTGTTTTCTTCAGGGATTTCCCCTAGTCAAAAGGTGAACTTGAAGTTATAAATTGATTTGATATATGGTCCGACAGAATAGGAAATATTATTTCGGGTTTTTGATTAAATTTGATCTCCTGCTGTTAACAGACACCTCTTTTCCCTCTAAACTTTCATGAAAAATGAATGAAGGCTTTAGGCTCAGTTGGCTTGTACTTTCACCAAACCACAGTAATATTAAAGTAAGAAATATTGAAGAGAATCGCGGAAAATGCTTAATAATGATAAAAATATATAGCATACGAAAATGAGAAACATAATGTGAGCTACACTGTAATATCAGATTTACAATGGAACAAAGAGGCAAAATTATCTGCACCCCAAGATTATAAACCTAAATACATGAACGCTTACTTATACTGCTATTTTATTTCATTTTAAATGTAACAATGTTTATTTTGCAATGAAATTACATAGGTAATGGTTGATGAGTATGATGAGCTAGCATGTTTTGGACTGGCTTTAAATATTATTAATAAATCATCGTCATCATAAACACTAACTAATAGTTATAATACTTTATTGGCCATGGCGCTTCAAGAAAATTCATTTGAACTATTAACTATCATTTTTTAACCAGATAATTTAATGCATTGTTATTGGTATATTTGAAGCCAAAACTAGCTTGACACTCTATCCCACACAAATACCTAATGACCCCTTGAAAAAATGAAAAATTAAACCAGCATATTTTTTACTACATATCATTCTATTATTGCATATTTACATAAAAGTACAAAATCTATAAATTGCTATAAAAAATCAAACTATAGTTTCCATTAAGCAGTTGAAAATGTTATTTTTAAGAAAACACATGGCATTTTGTATTTTTCTGCACATACAGGACAGGACGTTGTTACAATACTAGTACCTATGGTATATTGAAGAAACTGCTGTTTGACTTGACCAAAAAGAAGTGACTTAAATGTGAATAAATTTAATATCCCATCTTGTACTGGTTAAGGTAACCATTTACTTTACTACAGGTATAGTATGTTATTATACGAAAGGAAGATGCAACCTTTAATAATGATAAATTATGCGAATACGCATACGTGCACAGGCGAAGTTCATTCTCCATAAAAGAGCTGGGGAAAAATGGAGTGAGAGTTTTGTATTCATTTAAATTTTGAAATTCAATGTAGTAGCTAATAATAATTCATGCATCTAATAAAAGTAAGCAAGCATGAGCCTTTGGCGGATATCATTATCATAAATGATAGCATCCGACTGTGTACATAAACCACACTGCACAAACTACATTATCTGTACCATCAGTACTATTTTCCCTGTGTTGTATTTATGTACACACAGTGGTACTAGTACATATATCTTTCATAATTTGAGTATATTATGTAGATTCCTTTCCAACTGAATGGATTCAATGCAATCTCCACAAGCCCAAACCACCTATTTGTAGTACTTGACTTGTGTGTGTGTGTTTTTGTATCTTGTATGTATTTTCACATAATATTACACAACAGACTACACATTATGAATGTGTCCTGCCATATTATGTGTTTATAAGTGTCAGATAGATAAATATTATTACGTAGGTACTTGCTATACATATAGAGTACTTCTATCATCTATAGTTCACGAAAAACAAACAGATACGTTATAAAGTAGTGTAAACGCTTCTTGCATAATTTTATATAGTACCAGCAGCAATAGTGTGTAAAGTAAAAAGGGTTGGATATATATGTACCACCATATATACCATAAGTGAGTGTTTACACACACACACACAGAGTATGCAAATAAATATGATACCCCGTAGTCCAATAACAAAGTGTGGCCTTTTTTACACTTTGTTTAGTTTTGTAGTGGAAAAGATACTAACTGTGACTGTGAGATGAGATGGGAGAACTGAGTTTCTCCACCCTAACCTAACTACACGTTTAGACAAAATAGTTGTTCTAATAGAATCGTCAGTTCCCATTTACTTGTACATGCTTGATCGTACATTAGCATTAGTAGGTAGAATCCGAGAATATATAGGAAGGAAGGGTAATATAAAATTGTATTGTGAACTGAATACATCGCAGTGTTAAAGTTTTGTGTGTAGCTTTATATATTATTATGTAAGGATGAGGATGGAGGAAGGATGAAGGGTAAACGTAAAAGCCAAAGTTTGTGTTGTAATAGCAAAGAAGCATCAAGTATCAAGTAGTAAAATACTTTACTACGTGGGGTGCACACATACACACGAGGAAGAATTCAGATGAAATTGTACTACGGATATAGATAAAGTATTAGTAATTCAGTGCTGAGTTTATTTTGTATTTTATATAGTGAGTTGTTGGCTTTACTCTTTATATAATATGTACATGAGGAATTATCTGTGTATACCTCATCTCTGGAGGAGGAAGGATACAAATATTATAGAAAACATACCTTTTTGCTTTCTGAGAGTCTTCCAGCCGACAAATGAACACGTGCCGACGAAATTTAATTAAAATCACTCATCATTCACTACACATTTGTGTATACGAATGATTGTTCAATCTTTTATGACTGCACAACAGAGAAAGCTATCAAATCCAATTCACTTCCCTGCAATCCAATATTGTCTGATTTTCTTGCTTTATTATATTATATTATTGCAGAATAATTCACTCACTGCTGTAAAATGTATTTATAGTATATTTTCTCGTGCTGTACCCTTTTGCAGTTTTGTTGGCTAATGTAAATCCATTTACATATTACAGACGGGTAACATCAACTGTGTACACGTACTACTACAGTAGGGTGTGTTCAATCGCACATATGCAACTTCTAATGAAATTACACGATAATAAATGATAAATTGTGTAAAGTACAATGTAGAGTTGATAGTTTGATTAATGAACAAAGAATTTCTTTAATAAAAAAGTCTGAAGGCCCAATTAGTTCAGTGTATAAGGGAAAGTTACTTATTTTAGGGTAAAGCTTTGCATAAGGCAATTTGACTGATTTCAGAATAGCCCGAAAATATTTTACAAGATATACAATTATACTATTACCACAATGAGTACAGATCTTGCCTTCTCATGCTTATGTATTGTAATGGCAATTGAGCTTTTGACCGAAAGTTCTTTACAAGATTTTTGGTTTGTAAATAATTTGTTTAAAAGTGTCCACAAAGATTAATTCAGCCTCACGTTCTTCGCTATGAAATCAAGCAGCACTATAGTTCTAGGATTTATCAGTCAATTATGTTTGATTGTTCCTTTTATATAATGAAATCCAGTTAATTAATTTGATACAGAATCAGAGTGAAAAGATTCTCTTGTAAAGTTAATAAACTTTCTAAATCGGATTTCAATATTAATTTAGAAAAGCACAAGTTATTAGGTAGTTAGTAATTTAAATTGTTTAGTTTTCTCTTGATTCGGATTGATTGGTTGGTGAATTTCTCCCGGAAGTAATAATATACAGAGACGGGTCTTTGGAATTAGAAGGAAGAACGTGAAAGTTTACAAGTGAGGAAATGTTTGTCAACACTTCAAGTTGAATGTTGTTGTCGTAAGTTCGGATTTTCGTTAAAGTGTATCTTACAATTCAGTTGAGGATATTGTAGTCCGACTGCTGGAATCCCTGGAACATGGAATGAGTCGAAAGAGAGAGAGGAAAGTCAGCTCCTCCGGTTTAGTAGGTGCGACAAACGAAATAAGTGAAAACAAATACTGCCGTTGTTGAGATTGTGGAACTGGAGGAGTAGTATAAGAGTAAGAGTATGCTTTTCTCCAGAATTGTCGTTGTCGCTGTGAGTTAACTGAACTGATTGCAAAGAAAGGTTATTGGTCGGTGAGTGGCATTGTGTGACGACGAGTCTCAAGTGAAAATTAAATTGATTTCGATTGAATCAAAGAAAACATTTGTTTTCTCTCAGTTAGTAGTAGCAGTAGTAGTATATAGTCTATCTGGTATACTCAAGTCGTATTAAGTACAGTAGTAAATGCAGCAATGGCCACCTTGAATCCACACACATGCACAATGTAGTAATAGTAACTTTATCTCAATTGAATTACTCGAGGAAACGACTTTCACTATATAAGAAATCCTTAAATTAACAAAAAAACTCCTGAAATAGACAATGCAAGAGTCTATTCAGTTTCTTATACTTTGTCAAAGTCAAAGTCGAGGAAAACTCAGGTTAAATTAAATTGAACTTGATTTTTGTGTACCTATACAAATATTTGTATCTGTATTTAATTACTATCGTATTTTCAGAATTATTTGCAGGATCTACCCATATATAGGTATTAATTTTCTCTTACTGTGTAATTGGTTAATTTTGTGAATTAATTGGATTATGTATAGGTATTTAATTAATTATGGGTAAAGATGCCAATTTAATGGTAATTCGGGTTTTGGTTAAGGTAAAAATTGTGTGTACAGGTATGCTGCACTGTTTTATTATGTGAGTAATGTAATGTGTCTGTTTGCTTTTTTGTGACAGTGATCTGAGGATGCGGATGATGCTGTCAGGGCAAAGCCACGAGGAAGACTGAGACTTTAGCTGGAGCAGCTCAAGTGGGAATCGGAGACTGCGGCAGAAGAGTCAAGCCAAGCAATGCAATACACTCTTCTCTTCTCTTCTTGTCGATTGCTCGCGTATGCACTCTACCAAAAAGCATACGGGGTCTCCACCGCTAAAGGTCTACTCGTTACATTGCTGCTTTAAGTGATGTAATATTTTCGCTATGGCTAAAGGTAAAGAGAGATGAGTCGGAGCAGGGATGATACGATGAGACGCTTTCTATGCTTGTAGTGCTCCTTTTACCCTATTATACATTATATCTGTAGGAGTCATGCAGCTAACTCTGCCTGTCTCCTCTATACCTTTTACTTCACAATTATAATTGACTGCATTTTTGATTGAATTGACATTCTTGTAATATATAAGGGTGCATGTATAATCTCACCTGTGTTCCACTTAATCCATACCCACATTTTACAAAGATGATATGTAGAAGAAATTACATGTTTTTTCATAGAACTAAAAATGTTAACATTTTACACTGGTATTGGTTTTGAATTATTTATATTGAAATATTTATATGGGAGCAAGTATCAGTTTGAATGTTTTCTTGCCAGAGTTTCTCAGATATCATTTTTTAATATAAATCCTATAGGTCTCCATTTTGCAGACTCATTTTGGAAATCTTTTTTGTTAGGTATAAATATTATATTTGTATATTTAAATACATAAACACAGTAAAGCATGCAATAGTAAAATGCAAGAATAGGTATATATGAAAAACACTGTAAACTTCTACTTATTCCGTTTGGCTCCTGTAAGTAGGTGTTTAATTTTGCGTAAATAGTTTCCTGTTGTGAAACAGAAATAATTGTTTAGGAAATGATGTAAAGATGTATGAGTGATTTCAAGACAATTGTTAATCATTTTGCAACATTTAAAGTAAATATTGTACACTTGAATATATAAAAATTGAATTGAAATTGAAAAATTACAAGCTCATCTGCTCCGTTTAATAATTTCTTTGAGTTAAGGTAACAGTTTCAAAAAAATTTCATTTATGAACATCGTTTAAAAAGCTATATTGAAGGAGGATATGGGCTTTACTGTTTTGTTGTGCTAAGAAAGTTTCAAATTGTATGTCCATAGGGGAGAAAAAACTTGTATTGATTAGTTTGACAAAATAACAGTGAAATTAAATCTGTCGGGTTTGGTTGAATTACTTTTTTCTGGCTGTCAAGAGAGTAAACAACCTGATTATTGAGTAGGATGATTATACTAAAAATGTGTGAGAAAATATATATGGGAACTGTATTACTCTATTTCAGTAAGCTGAAAAAACTTGTAACAGATAAAATTCAGATCTTAAAGAAAGTAATTTTTCAGATTTTAAATAAGTTTGGCTTTAGAAATAGCAAATGCGAAGTTTTAACTGATTGATGATACAGATATGTGTTTTAAATACATATGAATTAAATAGGTTATAATGATAAACTATGCAATAAAAATAGTATTTCTTCGTTCTGATAATTTCACACATTCTGTGTATACTCAATTTTGATATTTTTGCACACTTTTTATTTGATCAATCAGATGTAATGATGTACATAAATGTATAAATGGTTATAATTTATTAATTATGTCAATTTAATTCATTTTGAGAAATCCGATATTGTATAGTGGTTATCAAGAGGTAGAAGGTAAGACGGTAAGAGTGAAGACCCGATATTGATATTGACCTTAGAGCATTTTCTCGCATTGACATTTCTTGTTGGTCCAACCACCACAGCCTCCTTTTTGAAATCCTCTAGCTTTGCAACATTCGGCGCAACTACCTGAGCGCCCCGCTCCTCCACCAACTGAAAAATTGACACAGAAAATTTTTTCACAGTTTCAGATCATTTATTTACTCATAGTCACTTAAAATGTTAAAATTAAAATTAGTCATATTTTATACTAAGTATCAATTAATACGTACGTCTATATGAGTAGTCGCAACGATCGTCGCAGGTTTTCAAGTGGTATTTATCTGCTTCTACTGGGGCTAAACAAATTCATGAATTGAAAATGAAGTTATGCATGACAAGAAATAACAATCTCCACAATTCAATTAATTATTGAATGAATATTATTTTGATTGCTTAATAATTATTTAAAATTTTCTTACCTAAAACTGCCACAGCAAAGACTACACAGAACAAGATGACAATTTTGGAGTTCATTTTGTTTCAGAAAATTTTAAACGTATTTGCTCTTCAAAATCTCAGGGAATGAACTGACAGCAAATGTAATTTAGAGACGCAGTTTCATTTGTATTTATATACAATCTTGGTTACCACAAGCTTTGTAATGCCTAAATATATTGTTTATGTAAACAAGCCAATTACAATTCTATCCACTATCACACTCCTAATATATAGTAAACATATTATAGCATTGCAAACAGAGATAAAGGAGATGGCACATTAAGGAAAAGTTTAGATACAAGAAAGGAAGTATGAACAAGCTGCTAATTAAAATCATGAATATGTAGCAGCACTAAACTTAATGTGGTTTTAATGTATTTATTATTAGCAGTTTTATGGGTTGGTTATGTCATACGTAGAACACACCCTGCTAATTTTTAAACATTAAACAGTACTTGTGTATGAATTTACGTTAAATATCGCAGGGAACTTATAACGCTTTATTTATTTGGTGTTTATGATTTTTTATAGTGCACGCAAAGAAAAACTCACTTCCTTATTATTTTCTAATTTATTTTGCTTCGGTTAGCGTGTGGTGTTTCCAAACCTTCAGTGTCAGTCCGTTTGATCAGCAGCATTTTCTAACAACTAACTAAGTAAAATATTATACTGTATTAAAAAGAAAACAAGCAAGCCTGTATGTATATGTATTAGAGCATTATGAGAAGTATTATAATTCATACATAAATTGAAATATCTGTGTAAATATTTAAGCGTCTATCTTTCTGATACTCATTGCTTTAATGTTTTATCGTGCCATTTAATTGTAAAAACTGGCACACAACATTCAAAGTCATCGTGTCAGTAAACTTTTCCTTAGTGATAGAAATTGACCAATTTACGAAGGTTTCCGTCCTACTTTACTGTATAAATACCCAGATAGTAAATTAATCTACAAATCAACTACACAGTTAATTTTTACTATGTTTTAACCTTTTATACGGCCAATAGTGGGTAAGGCTATAATATATGACTGATTGTGCTTAAGGTATTTATATGGATGCAAATATTTACTTCATACACTTCATAGTTTCAAAAAGACAATTATAACTTACTAACTTTCTTAGGTGCAAGTACCTGTGTAAGCAGTGCAAACATTCGAATTTTTTCTCATAATGCCCATGCCCATTGTGCAAGCCTATTTACAATCTTCTATTTATACAAATACATATTAAATTGTTAAAATCGTATTTTTGACTATCTACAAGTTCATAAACAAACTACCCCTAATTATCAGGTTAACTATTACTATACTGTTATACAATGAAATTATGCTGTCTAATTAGATACAGAATTTCGTTATGCAAGCTCGTATAAAATATATTAATGGCAATACCGTATATAGGCAATGTGGTTTTAATAGAATTTTAATTTGGAAATATTATTGTGAGTCCATTGCTTATACGTATTTGGAACGGAACGTGTATATCATGAGGGGTATTGAAAATGCTTTTGTAAGAAGTACTACTTCTCTCTTTTAATGTAAATTGGAATGCTCGCATCGCAAGTCTAAATCCAGCATGTAGTCATTAGCCATAATTTATAATTTTCTTTTTCTAAATAACCAAATATTATGCTTACTTTTATATTTTAAATATTATGGATTGAGTTTGGAAGTAGCAAAAAATACAGATAACTAGGTATTTTGAAAGAGTTTCATGAACGCATGACTTTTAAATATTAAATAAAATAACAACAAACAATACAACAAAATCAGTCGTTTGGACTTTTTTTATTGAATACTGCTATGTAAATTGTTACATAAATACCTAGGTTGATTTAATCTCGATGCTTTGAGATATCCTACATATTGCTTAGAAAAATGGTTAAGTCGAAAGCAAGAGTGCAAACTTACTATTGACACTAGTACATTTTCGAGCATTGACAGTTCTTGTTGGTCCAACCACCACAACCTCCTTTTTGAAATCCTCTCGCTTTGCAACATTCGGCGCAACTACCTGAGCGCCCCGCTCCTCCACCAACTGAAAAATTGGCACAGTAAAAATTTTCACAGTTTCAGATCATTTTAATCATATTCGCTTGGATTTTATCATGCATATTTTATACTAAGTATCAATTAATACGTACGTCTATAGGAGTAGTCGCAACGATCGTCGCAGGTTTTCAAGTGGTATTTATCTGCTTCTACTGGGGCTATAGAGAAGTAATGAATGGCAAATTAAGAACAGTGCACATATGTAGTAAAAGAAATAATTATGTGCATAATTGTAATTTAATTTTGAAACACATTATTACAATAATGATAAATTAATAAAAATGTTGTGTTCATTCTTACCTAAAACTGCCACAACAAAAACTACGCAGAACAAGATGACAATCTTCGAATTCATTTTGGCTTTAGGAATTGTGAAAGTATTTTCGCTTTAAAAATTGTTCTCGAATGGACAGCAAATGTAATTTAGAGACGCATATGCACTTGTATTTATATGGAATTTAGGTTACCACAAGTTATGTAATTCCTATAAAAATAGTTAATCTATGTAAATTAGACATGTAGGTTTTAGCATTTAAGAGATAAAAGAGGTGAGATATAATAGGTGAGATAAAAGGGTGACACATTGAGGAAAATTTAGGTAAGAATAGAAACAACAAAAAGCAAGACTATAATTATTTCTTATGCGTCATGATTAGCTTATTATCTCATTCTGGCGGTGAGGCAACTACAGCAATCCGGTTTGTGTAATGAGTAAGGACATTCTCTCATTGTGTGTTGGTGAATCTTGCAATCATTTATGCTCCGAATTTTGTAACATTTAAAATAAATTACGCATCCGAAAAAATGTCAGTAAATGCCTACACGGATTCCGCTAATTTGCACTGTGAAGTGCAACGAATGTGAAGTATATCATAGCAAACAATATCCTTTTTGTCCAGGATTGCTCCCAGTGACATCCTATTCGGCTTTCGGTTAAATTCGTCCGCTGAAGTAATCAGGGGCTGACGAAATAATTAATTTTTACTATGTTTTAACCTTTAATACTGCCAATAGTAGGTAAAAAAGCTATAATATAATATGACTGTTTGTGGTTAATTTATTTATATGGATGCAAATATTTACTTTTTTACTTCATACACTTCATAGTTTAAAAAAGACCATTGTAACTTGCTAACTGTCTTAGGTGCGAGTACCTTTGTGTGCAGGCAGTGCAATGCAAACATTCAATTTTTTTCTCATAATGCCCATGCCCATTGTGCAAGCCTATTTACAATCTTCGATTTATACAAATACATGTTAAATTGTTAAAATCGTATTTTTGACTATCTACAAGTTCAAGTTCATAAACAAACGTCCCTACCACTAATTAGCAGGTTAACTATTACTATACTGTTATACAATGAAATTATGCTGTCTAATGAGATGAAGAAAGAATTTCGTTATGCAAGCTCGTATAACATATATTGATGGCAATACAACATAAGTCTAAATCCAGCATGTAGTCATTAGCCATAATTTATAATTCTCTTACATTTTCTAAATAACCAAATATTATACTTATATTTATGTTTTAAATATTATGGATTGAGTTTGTAAGTAGCAAATACAGATGACTAGGTATTCATGAACGCATGACTTTTAAATATAAAATAAAATAAGAACAATCAATACAACAAAATCAGTCGTTTGAAATTTTTTATTGAATACTGCGATGTAAATGTGTAAATTCCTACATAAATACCTATAGGTTGATTTAATCTCGATGCTTTGAGATATCCTACATATTGCTTAAGTAGAAAAATGATTAAGTCGAAAGCAAGAGTGCAAATTTTTTATTGACACTAGAACATTTTCGAGCATTGACATTTCTTGTTGGTCCAACCACCACAGCCTCCTTGTTGAAATCCTCTCGCTTTGCAACATTCTGTACAACTTCCTTGTCTCCCGGCCCCTCCACCAGCTAAAAAATTGACACAATTAAAATTGACACAATTAAAATTGACACTTTTAAGTCATGAAGGTATTCTCAAGTTCACACGTACCTCTATAGGAGTAGTCGCAACGATCGTCGCAGGTTTTCAAGTGGTATTTATCAGCTTCTACCGGGGCTAAAGAGTAATAATGAATGGCAAATTAAGAGCAGTGCACATATGTAGTAAAAGAAATAATTATGTGTATTTTAATGTTGAAACACATTATTACAATGATAAATTAATAAGATTTTGTGTTTATTCTTACCTAAAACTGCCACAGCAAAGACTACACAGAACAAGATGACAATTTTCGAATTCATTTTGGCTTTAGGAATTGTGAAATTTTTTTTGCTTCAAAAATTGTTCAAGAATTGACAGCAAATGTAATTTAGAGAAGCATTTGCACTTGTATTTATATGCAATTTAGGTTACCACAAGTTATGTAATTCCTATAAAAATAGTTAATCTATGTAAATTAGGTATGAAGGTAAAGGTCTTGAGCCAATCACGCTTCATTTCTTAGATACATACCACACTTACTATAAATTCAAGTAAATACGTTTTAGCATTTAAGAGATAAAAGAGGTGAGATAAAAGAGGTGACACATTGAGGAAAATTTAGGTAAGAATAGAAACAACAAAAGCGAGACTAATTATTTCTTATGCATCATCATTAGCTTATTATCTCATTCTGGCGGTGAGACAACTACAGCAATCCGGTTTGTGTAATGAGTAGGGACATTATCTCATTGTGTGTTGGTGAAGATCTGAATTAATTATCTGTAAATGATCTTTTGTAATCCTCAATTAATTTTCAGTTAGATTCTCATTCATTAAATCTTGCAATCATTTATGTTCCGAATTTTGTAACATTTAAAATAAATTACGCATCTGAAAAAATGTTAGTAAATGCCTACACGGATTCCGCTAATTTGCACTAGTGCAACGAATGTCGAATATATCCTAGCAAACAATTTCCTTTTTGTCCAGGATTGCTCCCAGTGACATCCTATTCGGCTTTCGGTTAAATTCGTCCGCTGAAGGAATCAGGGGCTGACGAAATGAACATAGAACCCGATACGAACGCCACTGGAAAGCGGGTATTGATTTTCTATGCCGGGTTGCCTATGACACCCTACTGTAACGTATGAGTCAACAAACATCACCTTCAAATGTGTCTCCGGATTCTGGATATCTGCTACATAATATTTTTAACCAACATACTAAAATGAACGTATTTAAGAACAATACACAAGGATTGACATCATTTCTATTATAAGAAAGTTGTACATTTTGCTATTTCACACCTAAAAAGTGCACATATTATACACACATAAGTACACAAACAAATATATTAATACAATTCACATTGGTGTGTCAAAAGTTAGTTTTTCTTGGTAATCATCATAATAGGGTTTTAGTCCAAACACACATTAGGTCAGAATAACACAAAAATAAATTACAAACATAACAAAAAAATACATCTACCGCAAGAGAAATGGATAAGGAGCTGCTTGCAAGTGTTTCTAAAGGTACTGAGGAAAATATCCTTGTGGTTGTGCGATGTCGTCCCCTGAGCAAACAAGAGGAAACCAAAAAATACAAGGTTGTCATCGATGTGAATTCACAGGATAATTGTGTGAATGTTAACCGCGGAGAGGTTGAGTCACCAATTGTCTTTAGATATGACGCTGTATTTCCGCCCTCAACATCTCAAGCCGATGTTTATAACATTGTTGCAAGGCCAATTGTCGAAAATGTACTGGAGGGATACAATGGTACGATTTTTGCGTATGGTCAGACGGGAACGGGGAAAACGTTCACTATGGAAGGAGACAACAATGTTCCAGAGTTGAAAGGCATCATCCCAAATTCATTTGCCCAAATATTTTCTCACATTTCAAATGCACAAGGAGATAAAAGGTCCAACAATAAATGCTATTAGTAAGATAAAACTGCTGTAGTTGTATACGAATCATTATGATATTTGTGCAAAACGTTAAACAAGACAAGTTTTAGTTTTTTACCATGTTTGCACCATTACACATGGATTATTACAGATTTTCTGTAATATTTTTATAGTAGAGTATTTCCAAATGCATCCATAACTTTTAAATGGTCATTTCTTCAAAAATTACTTATACTTACAACTTGCAACATATTATTATGCAATAGTCCATAATGCTATCTTAAAACACAACACAAGTATAGATAAAAAGTTTTTTACATTCCTGAATATAAGTATAAGAAATAACTATCAATTAAAAAAAAACATTTTGATAGAGATTTGTATGAATTGATGAATTTTTAATCAAATGAAATTGAATATCCGAACTTCCTGTCTTTATTCATATGCATGTACAAAATTAAAAATTATTACGTAATAGTGACAGTCTGCAGTTTGTCCTTGACTATATAATGTATGAATCCGACCTGTGAAGAAAAATATAATACCTAGTAATTGCACTATAGCTTTATTATTGCTGTAGTGAATTCGAAAACTGGAAGTCTTTTACTTGAACATTTTAATTTGTAATATTTTCTCAATAGAACATCACAAATTATGATTCCCTTATTACTCAATCATTAAGTTTTTTGTCTATTGTAGCAATGCATTTGTAAATGTAACGGTGATAGATAGATTTGTCTTTGTGAAACAGATTTTTGGTAAGATGCTCGTATTTGGAGATCTACAACGAAGAAATCCACGACCTTCTCACAAACGACCGAACAAAAAAATTGGAATTAAAAGAGAACAGTGAATCGGGTGTTTATGTAAAGGATTTGCAATCTTTTATTGTTCGCAATGCTGAAGACATGGATCGTATTATGTCGCTTGGAAATCGAAGTAGAACCGTGGCATCAACGAACATGAATTCAGTTAGCTCTCGATCTCACGCTATTTTTACTATTACCGTTGAATGCAGTCAGGATATTTCTACTTCAACCGTGAAATCTCAAGACGCAGAAAATGAGGCTGATTCTACAGACGAGGATGAACCAATTCAAAAAGATGCGAAACCAAAGAAAATTCATTGCGCCCGATTGATAAGAATGGGGAAATTGCATTTAGTAGACCTTGCAGTAAGATTTTTCTACTAAAGTGTTCATATAAGTAGTTAAATGAACAAAGAAATTATGTTATATTTTTTCATTAGGGCTCGGAACGATTGAGCAAAACTGGAGCGAGTGGAATGAGACTGAGAGAAGCTACACGAATTAATTTGTCGCTTTCCTGCTTGGGTAATGTGATTTCCGCTTTGGTCGAAGGAAACAGTCATATTCCTTATAGGGATAGTAAACTCACTCGACTTCTTCAAGATTCTTTGGGTGGAAATGCAAAAACTGTTATGGTACACACAAATAGTTCAAATAGTTACAATAAATTACCAAAAAAGTTGGAAATATTTCACTATGCTTTAGGAATTTATTTTCAATGTTTTTTCCAGTGTGCAAATATCGGCCCTGCAGATTATAACACAGACGAAACACTTAGTACACTAAGATATGCAAACAGAGCTAAAAATATTCGGAATAATGCTAAAATCAATGAGGATCCTAAGGATGCTTTGCTTCGTCAATTTGAGATAGAAATTGAAGAACTCCGTCGTCAGCTTGAGAAGGAGTCAGCAAAAGCTGAAAAACATGGCGGGTCAAGTGCACAGTCGAACAAATCAACCAGTAAGTCGTAATTTTGTTTCAATTGAAATTAAATTGTATTACTGAAAAGTATAATTTTTGTTTGTTTTAATATTGATAAATATTATTATCCGCAGATAGTGAAGAAGATGGTAATTCCGGGGGAGCAGAGGGAAGAGACGACGAAGAATACGTAAATTTGATTCCTATAGCTAACGAAGAAACTCTCAATGGGATCAAAGGAGAAATCGCTAATCAAGCCATGCTCACTTCAAGTATTGACAACCAAACTAGTGAAAGCAGAAAAGCATTGAATGTTCTCGCAGAACGTTATAAAACATGGAAAACACAAAAGTAACACTTTAGAGAAATTATCAAGCTTGTTTTGACAATCTGTTTTTTAAATGTAAATCTTTATGATTCTTTTTTCAATTACAGTGAAAAAAGAAATCAATTGAAAGAAAGATTAGACTCAATTCAGAAAAGAATTCTTGTTGGAGGGGAAAATCTGCTGGACAAATCTCAATCGCAAGAAATGCTTTTATTACGCTCCATGAAAGAATTGACAATGAAACAAGAAGAGGAAAGACAATTGAGCTCAACTTTAAAACAAGCAGAGGTAAAGTAATGGCTATTTCAATCACACAACATCAAATCTTATGGACACATGTCCGATTACCCTGATGAACAATTCTAACTTCAAAAGCTACGAAGTACCTAAATTCAAATTTATTATACATGAATAGTAGTAGTGTATTCCATCAATTTCCTTTAACTTTACGGATTGCTATGATCGCACAAGAACCGTGGTTATCTGTAATTATACTTACATAGGTAATTTTTATATTTACTAACCATTTTTAGGCGGAACGGAAATTATTAGAAGAGCAAATATTGCGGCATCACAATTTAGATATTGTGTTGAACAAAAAGCTCAAGAAAAAGTTTTATCAGTATCAACGAGAGAAAATGGACTTGCAACAAGTAGAGCAGGAATATAACATCGAAAATTCTACCATCCTTGAAAACATTAGCAGAACAAGTCGGGAATTGGAATTTCAGAATGTAATCATTGACAATTTCATTCCGAAGAAATATCAGAGTCTCATTGAAAATGCATGTACATGGAATGAAGACAACGGTGATTGGAGTTTGAATTGCATTGCATATGCAGGGAATAACATGCATAAAAGTCTTCAGGATGATCAAGAACAGACAGAACGAAGACAGGTTACTAATACTATAATAATTATAAAAAACATGAGAATCTGGTTTATAGTAATCATATAAGAATAAAATCTTGAATATGGATTTTTTTTTAAATCTAGACTGTGGACATTAGTCATATGTATTTATCCATCAATGACTATTCTCCGATCAACCCGAAAAAGAAGTCAGCTAAGGTTTTCAGACCAAGAACGAGTAGTAAACGAGCTGCTAGTAGTTACACTCCTCGCCAACCTCCACGTATTTAAGACAACATCTGACGTTCTTTATACCTTAAGATTAACCGCAATGAGTAATAATTTAATTATCAAATGTCCTTTATTAATGTATCAATCAAGTGAGTTGTTAAAAGTGTCCAATCAACTTAAAATACTACTACGAAATAAATGAAATGTGAAACACCACATAAAAGAGCTTCAAAAGAGTGCATTCTATTATTTTTCGAATTTATTTCTTATATCAATTAATCATCGTGGCTGATATGTAATTGATTACAAAATCATTTATAGGTATTTAGGATCATAGCCTTTGTTTGAATAACTTATGAAAAGTATTTTTCCAATCCAATTTACGATATAATTCCATTATAATTAGGCTAAACTGCATTATTGCTCTAATCTAATCCACCAAATCACTGTAATAGTATTTAATTGATACGTAATGCGTAACGAACATGTATTTAAATAATATTACCGATATATTATTGATACTTCTACATATAGATAGAAATTCTACATATAGTAATAGAAATTACTAATTAATTCTTTGTATTACAGACAAATATGTATATACATAATTGGGTTGCAGAAGTTGCACTGGTAAAGGTACCCACTGGGAAATATACATTACAACCTTCAAGATTAGTGAAAGACTTCCATTAAGAAACAGAAATTGTTAGTGAAAGACTTCCATTAAGAAACAGAAATTGTTAAATTCTGAGCACCTACAATGATAATAATTGTTAAGAAACATGAAAATTAATTATTCTTTCTTGAAAGAATTAATATTGCCCTTCAAGAAGTGGCAATGCCCAATCAGCTAATTGTTTTGACTTCCCTTGTCGTGTACCTAATGCCAGAGAGTCAAACGAATCCTCCATGTCATGAATTTGCGCCTTTTCAGTGTCCTTTCCAGGTAACTCTACTAATTTGGCAGATGACTTGTATTTTCTCGGAGTTTTTCCCTGCTTGTTTGAAGGAAACATTTGTGGGTACAGAAGTTTTATCTTATCCGACGGTATTTGATGTAATGGCACGATTTTCTTTGTCTGAAATTGGCTTTCAGGAATCCATTCGTCAGGAAATCTTAAATAAAAACAGCACAACACAATCATTAGTAAAAACAAAATTCGGTTTTATAGCGCTAATTGATTTAATTCTTATAGACTCTTTTTTTACTTACATCATTTCAGGGTGCCAATGAACAAAAACATTGGGTTCTTCCGTTTCATGGGTACGACGACACATTATCTGCATGCACATTAAAATTAAACAAAATGATTAGAACCTTAGCGTTAGATATGGAAAACTTCGTTCAGAAAGGGTACAAAATCTTTCATTCGTGTCGATGTAAGTTTAGGTACGTAAATGTACAAAGATAATTACCTCGCCCTGAAATATGCAGTCATGATTATCACCAGTTTCAAAGTCATCTATTGAATGCAACTTCTGTCTGATGATTTTCATAGTTGGTTCATCAAATCCGTCTTTTAAAGATACTAAAACAAATGCACATCTAATTAGACTATCATTTGCCAAAATAATATTAATGTATCTATATTGTACTCTGAAAGTGAATTTAAATCACTTTGAAAAAATGTCGACGAGCTATTGTTATTTGGAATGGAAGGACTGCCAATTACAAACAATAAGCCATATTGGAAGAGAACAGGAAATTAACTTACTCATCTATTTATAAGCATCATCATATAAAAGGTATAAATGATTTTATACATTATATGATAAAATATTGAATACCTGATTTTAGAGATTTTTTCCGAGATTCTACAGCTTTGCGATTCTTTAAAGTGGACTGTCTAAACCTTTGGCCACAAATAACTTCATTTGCGACACGCTTTGCGATCCTTGAGACTTTAGAAATGGTTTTGGTTTCTACCTTTTGCAAATCTTTTTGCTTTATGGACAAGTTTTTCAATTTTGATACGAAAGGAGCCATCAGTGTTTCAATTTGTGAATCTGTAGATTTTCTCGCTGGAGAGAAGTGTGAAGGATTATTAGTTGTTACTTCCAAAGGCTTGCGTTCAATTAGCTTGGCAGTAGTTAAAGATATCTTGGCACAAATAGTGTTCTGAGATTCCGGGGCAAAATCATTATGAACGAAAATGCGGTTATATTGCGGTTCTTCAGGGATAATAAATGACTTGATTCCTCTTAAGTCGTTAAGTTTTACATACGGTAACAACTTCCCTGCTTCTGATTTCGTAGAGTTCATTTTTGAAAGTTTTGAAATAAAACTCGTGTTAAATTGATTTTTGTGACAAATCCTCAGAAGCAGAAGACTGAGGACAGAAGATACACAATATGAAAACTCATTGTCAGTCTTGTTTGGGAGGGCGGTCAGAGGATTACCTTGCTCTTGCATTGAAACAAAAGAATTGTTTCGTTATCTCTGTTCACGAAATACACTAATTTATGTATCTTTGAATTCTTTCTCCTAAAATGTTTACTTGTGGCCTATAGGAGCACACAAAGCTATTATTACTTATAGATATACTATAAACAGAATTATATAAGTTAATAAGTACAATATTAATAAGTCTCATTTTCATTTTGTAGAAAATCTTGCAAATGACAAAGACTCGACTGAATTAAGTAAGACCAGCTTGACCAGCATACAGGCAACGTGTATTAGGCAAATACAGTGTAAACAGACTTTAATCCATGAATATATTTTATTATTTTGTTTAAATGTAGGTATAATGTATTCATGAATTATTCATACACGAAATGTTATTTGTGAACCTATAGTTCTATGCGGTCTTATATACATTTTATTCTACATAACCAGAAGCATTAATTTCATAATTTTTCAGTAGGGAAAATATGGATAGTAGTAATGCTCAATGTCTTCAATAAAAGAAATAAAATGACTAAATTCAGTAAAATATCCACATGATCATCATGCACAAAACATTATTTAATGTTTTTCATTTCCGGCATACCCTTCTTAGGTTTTCAAACTTGAAGCAAAGTTGCAAACTATATTTTTGCAAATGTTAATTCCCCCTCTTCGTACTTTCCCAAGAGACAAGAGTAGATTTTATTTTGGGTATTGGAGGTTAGGATTACCATGACGCAAATGTTATGGGAAAACATTATTCACAGCACCTTCAGTGTAGTAGTGTTTTTTGACGTTGTTGATTTTTCAACATTCAATCTTGGAACTGTCAGTGTCAGTCAAAGGCGAAAAAAGGTTGCTTTTTGAAACAGTACATTATTGTGGCCAAAAGATCTTCCCTTTTAAAACAAGGATTCATTGTCACAACGGAAGCAACAATGGCTGAAGAAGAAACGGGCCTTAAAAAATTCGAGAGTCAAGAAGAAATGGACATGGCTGGTTGGTTGGAGCTAACACTGAAAAGATATACTGCAAATATCTTACAAAGGAAATCTCAAGGACGTATTATTTATGTTAACTCCGAAATAAAGTCGTTTCCAATTGTTATAACCAGTCTCCGTTTTTCCTCAAAGGACAGTTCCGCAAATAAACGCGTCGAACGGGGGAATCAAAATCACACAATCAGCAATATTGAAATTACCTATTCTGTAAGTTCAAATGACCAAGGGCGTATCTAAGATTCGGTAATGGGGACGGCTAGAGAGGTTTCGGGAGGAGTCTCAAGTTACTGGGAAATACCCCTTTTTCGGAATCTTGGTGGGGTATAGGTGTTGCTGATCCCATCAGTAGTAGATACGCCCTTGCTAATAATGAAAAATATATTTTCCGAAGTCTTCCAAGTGTCTTGATTTAAAAAATGATGGACAACTAACAATAAAAGCACTCATGAATGTATAAGTTAAAATAATTTGTATCACTTATGCAATTTTTTAGTTTTGCAAAGATGGAGTTGATCGCCCACAATTTTTCCTGTCAAAGTCCTGTCGGTTTTATTGCAACCAGCCAGATTATTCAGATGCGGATGCTAATTGCTTGTCAATTGACCTTGAAGTGAATTTCTTCACGAAAATTATTACTGCATTGGAGGTGAAACAGAAAGTTATTTAAATATCCATTTTCAAAGCCATTTTAAATGACCTAAAGAAATGATATTGAATTTTTAAGGACTGGGCATTTTCCAAAAAGTTGATAATGATTCTTCCCGTGCCGTACTGCTATTTTGGCAAATTCGAATGCATCAAAGCAGAAAAGGTGGATCAGCGCACAAAAGATTATCTAACAAGCATTGGATTAAAACACAAAGTGTTTCCAGCAGCAAATGAATTTGAATTTGTGAACACAATTGAATACAATTACGAAGTTAACACGTTGCTGCTGTTTGAAGATTTGAGTAAAAGCGGATTTACAAAAAAGGAAGCATTTCAATTAACTGTTCCAGAGGTTCACATTGCAGTAGAGAAAATTGCTCAAATTCATGCTCTGTCTTTTGCTTGGACAAAAATAAGCGAACAATCTCCTAAAGAAAGATGGGACATATTCCCTGAATCCAGAAAGTTGAGACAAACCTATTTGGTAATGAATCAATGAAACTTAATTGTTTTATCTTCTGAATTTGTTATGAAAAATTATTAATATTATATCTTCGATGTATGTGCCTTCATTAAGTCCTGTTTTGTTTAATTACGATTCAGTTAGCTCTTATAAAATGAAATTATAAAGGAATATTTTGTATCTATATAGAATTCCATTACAGAAGGGTTTCCTGTGATGTTAAAACTGCTAAAAGACTATTACAAAAATGCCGTAAGTGGTAGTGGTGAGAGTGTAATTACTCGATTGGAATGCTTTCAGTACAAAATCGAAAGAAGAGTGCGAAAATTGCTTCCACCGGCTCGTTTCCCTTTCCCAAACGGTATCATCCATATGGATCTGAATCCCTGCAACATATTTTTTCAGACTGAATTGCAAAATGGGACAGGCAATAATTTTCCATTTGGATTACAGTCTCAGTTGTTCAATAAGGGCAGGCGTCCTTTTAAAGATGAATTTAAAGAAGAAAGCGAAGATTTCGAGAATAATAATTCAAGCAATGAAAATGAATTCAAACCTGAAACACCTTTCCGTGACTGCCGATTTATTCGATGGAAAGAGGTCAATTATGGAGCTTGTCTGCATGATGTTGCTAATTTGTTATTTACGTCTCTTTCAATAGAGACAATACATTCCTCCACAATTCCTATCCTGCAGACGTATTATCGAAAATTTAAGGTAAAAACTGTTACACGTACAAATTAATAATCGTTTGTCCATGTAATTACTTAAATAGTGTAATGCTGATCTTGGAAATGATGTGCCTAAAAAGACTAATCATCAATTTAACTCTGAAACTGTTCTTCGAATTTTCAGGCTATTTGTGCCCACTGGGATGTGGATGTATACTTCAATTGCCAAATGCTTTACGATGAATTACCGAATAGCTTTTTATTTTCTGTTTTCAAGATTATCAAAGATCTAAGCGATAACAAATCAAAAATCGATTCTGTTTACTTTCACCACTTTGTGAAAATGGTTGAATATCTGATCGAAATTCACGTTATATAAGTTGTGTTTTAAAGAACTTATCTTCAGATAACTCTTCATCCCTTCTAATCCAAGGATTATGAAATCAAAGCTAATTTTCTTATGTCAGTACTTATTGTTGTATATTTGTAAAGTATTAAAAATTAAATGATTTCAATGCGAATTTGTAGGTTCGATTCTTAAAAGTCATCAATTTTTGTAAGTATTTATGAAAAAAATATCTCGAGACAGAAAGATTAGTTGTTACAAATTCATTTGAGGTGTAAGGTTAACATTTTATTCATGTCCATTGTCCACCAAATCTGTGACTGCGATACATCTGCTGTAAGTATAAATTAAATAAGGAAAGAGATTGCTTGAATTACAAATACCTGCATTCTATTCACTAACAAAAATTAATTTAGAATTGCAAAAATAATGAGTAGTAAATAAATAGGTTAAGAAAAATGCAATTTTTGCATAACCCAACCAAACAAAATCTGTACTTTGTTTAAGTAATAGTATACTTTTAAGCATAAATGTAATTTCCATTATTGACCTGTTAAAATTATATTATATCCTTAAATGAATACTTCATTCTATAATTTTCGACGTTCAAATTCTGGCAATTTGAATTCTAGTTTATAATATTATCATGTTTAAATGTTCAAACAAAATTCATGATTAGCTATAAGTGACAAGCTACTATGCATGCATATGCATATATTATAACTATGAGCTTAAACTTTGTAGGTTTGTCGAGACACTTATTTGCAATATACAATAAGCATGTAGATGCAAATTAACGAGTCCATGAAAGCTTCATTAAGAATACTACCTGCCGGAAATGTTCGCTAAAGAAAATATCAAAGTCATTTTGAGTAATTAAAACTGTACACTGTCAATGTACATTTGTATACGTTTACATATTATATTACACACACACACTACTGGTACACTCACCCAACTAATTGTTATAATTTTGTCTTTAGCTTGTTTTAGGGAACGAAAGTTATAAACTCTCTATTTCGCATCGGCTCTATTTTTCTTTGTACACTGCGTAATGTATCATGACCTTTCTGCGAAATCGATCTGGCGATTGGCTGGTTAACCACGGTAAAGCAAAGTATATCTAACAATTAGCCATGTGCTCTTACTTAATCGCTTATTATCTTAATACCATTATTATAGAAGCATACGTGGTTCATTCTAAATGTTAATGTTGAAAATTATTTCCAGGTAATTAATTAAACCTTTACACTATTGCAGACTACATATATATAACCATTCTCCATATTAATTGTTCATTTGCATATATATATATAGCTATATGCATATTTCACAGTCATTGTACTTAGTTGGACATTAACGGGGTTATTTACTAACGCCCATGGCTCTGAATAATTAATGGGATTCACACATTGATCATGTCACAGGGAAAGTAACAATACTGCCCTTGTGTATTACAATTAACCGTATATTTTTACTGTGTAATACCGAAAGACTTCTGCATGGCTATGTTAATATTTACATGTAATATACTGTACCCGCTTTTCTACTAAATGATTGCGTGTTGCACATAAATGTATATAGGAAATACAATATCAAGGAAACTAATAGTAGAAATATATTTTGTTTGTCGCACATTGTACTATATTACTGAATAAATATGCCATGCTTATTATGTATTTTATAATACCTACTTAATTTCTTTACAACTGTTGGAATACAAGAGTCATAATGGGAGTGGATCATTCGGAATGAAAATTATCCTTTGAGGTTCATTTCTGTACAATACTTCCTTGCGTGACACTGTAATGCATGATTCAAGATCACGATTAATGAACGATTAAAACAAGGACTGGCATTTTACTCAGCTCCGTACCAATATCTGACACATGCTAGTTTTCGTTTGTAGTTTTGAACTAGACATTTGCTTTCCGCATATGGCAGAGTAAGTAGGCTTCGGTTTGCTAGTTGAGATTTTGATTGAGAAAAATTACGGAAAATGTTTCGTAATTCAGTTATTTTCGGTTTGGCACTGCTGCTGCAATTGCATTTTTTATGTTGCAGTTGTCAACAAAATTCAGTTTCCGAAAAATTTTATCGTACGAGTAGCACAACACCTTTAGCGGATTACGAAGATGTTAATTCTAAACAAAGAAAGTCGGAAATCTTTAATCAAATTCTTGAAGGAGAGTATGATACCAAAGTGCGTCCTCCTGGGCTCAACAACGGAACTGGACCTACTATTGTAGATGTGAGCGTCTATATCAGAAGTGTTGAAAATATTGACGATGTGAAAATGGAATATTCTGTGCAAATGACATTTCGTCAAGAGTGGATTGACCCGAGAATTAAATACTCACACATTCAAAAAAATATTGAATACTTGCAACTCGTTAAGGCCGAAAGAATTTGGATGCCCGATTTGTTCTTCTTGAACGAGAAAAAAGGAGCACTTCATGAACTCATGATTCCGAATTTGTTTACTAGAATTTTCCCAAATGGTAAAGTTTTGCAGAGCTATCGGGTTACTCTCTTGCTGTCGTGTATTTTCAACTTGAGAAAATTCCCTTTGGTGAGATTACATTTAAAAGAAAGAAATAACTTAAACCCCTTACCCATTTAAAAATGCTGAACGTACCTACAAGAAATTCTTTACTTGGTTATGTACCCAAGGGCGTATCTATACGTATGGGAGCGCCCCTCCATATTCCGAAATAAAGGTGTAATTTTTAAACCTTTTTCGAGGCTTTGAGGAACAAAACCTGGCAAGCCCCACATTGTTGAATCCTAGATACGTCCTTGAATGTGCCACATCCTACGAATATGCATATATGTAACATTTAATCCGATATATTAATTATTACAGGATATTCAGTCCTGTCCGATTTCAATGGCAAGCTATGGATGGGCTACAAAAGATTTGGTTATCAACTGGAGAGAAGTATACCCCGTGCAAATGACAAAGGATTTAAACATCGCAAGATTTTTACTGACGAACTATTCCACTTCTGGCGAGTGTATTAGTGTTACATCAACGGGAAACTACAGTTGCATCAAATTGCACTTGAATTTCTCCAGGGAGTTTGGATTTTACTTAATTCAAATTTACATCCCATGTGGAATGCTCGTAATTGTATCTTGGGTTTCATTCTGGCTGGAGCCAACTGCGGTGGAAGCAAGAGTGTCTTTAGGAGTTACAACTATTTTAACCATTGTAACACAAACGTAATATTTTTTATTTACAACTAGTATCTGATTTCTACATGTATTTTGTATATACCTATTAACTATATAGTCAGAAATATCTCAAGTGGGCATGTAAAGAGAAAAATTATGAACAGATATTTAAATACAATTTGAAAACATTTTTTGAAAATTCAGGTACGGAATAAACCAGAGTGCCCCCCCAGCTTCGTACGTTAAAGCTTTAGATGTTTGGACAGCATTTTGTCAAGGCATGGTTTTCGGAGCTTTGCTTCAATTTGCCCTTGTCAATTACATTTCACATTCTCGGTTTGTAAAAGAAAAGAAGAAACTATTGTCCGCAGGACTTAGAGATGCGTTGACAGGAAACCTAGAAAACCTGGAAAAGGAAGAAGCTTCTCTTGTAGCAAAATGTCAAGGACGAGCCAAGAAAATCGATTTAGCTTCTAGAATTATTTTCCCTTGCATGTTCATATTTTTTAATATTGCTTATTGGACAGCGTACTTGTAATTGTAATTTTATTCAATTTTACAACTTTACAACATAAAAAGACATACACAGCATCATAAACCTGTTTACATTTTGAAACTTCAAAATCCTTATAAACTCAAACTCAAACTGAAATGAATACTCTCTTCCTTATTTAAAAAATGCTTCAATTTCAAGACCTATGCTACCATAAATTAACTATACATACATACAATGCTTGTAATTTTTCTCAATTCTTTCGTCTCACATACAGTACGTTAGGTGGTAACCAAGCCGTTACTATGATCAACAGACATCAGTTTCTTTTGGTTTTGATAGTTAACATAGGCCTGGTTACCACCTAACGTACTGTAGAATGTCTATGATAAATCATAAATTCATAATGCTGGAATAATTTAGAGCCCATGACAACCTTGTTAGCAGAGTCAGATACAAATAAAATTAAGTATAGCTAAAAAGAAATGATCGCATATCCATTATTCAACCTTCGAAATAATATATTCTGACAAATTCTGTCAAATAAGACTTCCTCCAGTTTCAACTGATTGTGTGAATTAGTCTAGAATACGAATATTTCATTCATCTTCGCAATATGACGGATGCAACTCCACCAAATCTTCAAGATAATGGTTCTGAAACAATTCATTTGAGCGAGGAAGACCGTGCGTTGAAGGAAGCGTTGGATTCTTATATCCAAAGTCTTAAAAGCGATCAGACTTTACTTCATGAGCCGGCCTTGCAAGAAATTGCGAATTTAATCAAATTATCCACCACATCCATGACGGCAATACCCAAGCCGCTGAAGTTTCTGGAAGAATATCTCCCTGAACTGAAACAGATCCACCAGGCACTTGGGAATGGACAAGCAGCAAAGATGTGTGCCGACATTATATCAGTCGTAAGTATGAATTCAATGAATAAGGGAAGAGATTGTTTGGCCTACAAGTTGTTAGGTATGAATACCGAAGTTGACAGTTGGGGTCACGAATACGTTCGTCGACTATCGGTGGAAATAATTCAAGAAATGCAACATACGAATAACAAGTTCGTCGAGACCAAACTTTTGGGTTTGGCCACCCAGATCATTCCCTATTTCCTTAAAACCAACGCGGAAGTAGAAGCTACTGACTTTGCCGTAGAGCTGAACGCTTTTCACTTGCTGGAAAGATACTCCGACAGGGATTCTCATCTAAAAATCTGTTCTTACTTAACAACTTATGCTTCATACGTTCCCCACCCCGAATATTTCAAAGTTCTCCACTCAGTGTTGAATATGTACATGAAATTCGAGCAATATCCATTGGCCTTACGAATTGCTCTGAAAGTAAATAATGCTCACCTGATTCAAAATGTACTCAAAAGCTGCACTGAACAGAACATGAAGAACCAGCTAGCTTTCATCATTGCACGTCAGCAGGTCATTTTACCTCAGCTTAAAGAAGATATAGCAAGTTATGGTAATGCGGAATTCCAGGCTATACTAAAAAACAGACTCCTGAAACAAAATTTCTTGCATCTTGCCCAGGGATTGGACGTTATGGCACCAAAAGCTCCAGAAGATATTTACAAAACTACTGAAAAGATAAATACTTCTTTGGAATCTACCGGAGAAAACATGGGTCATGCTTTTGTGTCTGGTTTTGTAAACGCTGGCTTTGGATCCGATATTTTTTTAAGTAAGGGTGAAATGCATCATCGAGGATTCTTTAGTGACACGGCAGCTGTTGGATTGATTCATCTTTGGGATGTACAAGGAGGTATGGAGCAATTGAAAAACAGTTTCGATTCCGAAGAAACTCATATAAAAGCTGGAGCTCTTCTTGCACATGGAATAATGAATTGTGGAGTGCAAACGGACCAGGGACCTCTGCTCGAAGGATATACCAAGAATGAAAGTGGAAGAATAAAAATTGGAGCTATTTTAGGTCTGGGATTGACTCATGCGGGGACAAACAGATTGGACATTATCAAAAATCTTTCCGGTGTTGCTTTAGACGAATCTCAAGTAATGGAGATTATTTCTTTGGCTTGTCTCTCTTGTGGGTTGATTGCGGCTGGAACAGGAGACGTTACAATTTCAGAAACATCTAAAGCTATCTTACAGTGCTTAAAATCATGCACGGAAGATGATCTGAAGAGCCCTCGAGCTATTTTCATTGCTCTGGCTTTAGGTTTCATTTATCTTGGACAGCAAACTGCGGTGAATCCAATACTCCAATCCCTGGCTGATATTCCTGAGCCATATAAGTCAATGGCAATTACTTTGCTACAGGGTTGTGCGTATGCGGGCACTGGAAATGTTAGCATTATCCAAAAGTTGTTACACATTTGCTCGGAGCCTCATTTAAAAAAGAAGGTCAAGGTCAGCAGTGTCAAAAGTAAAAAGCCAGGACCTACCAGGATCTCAAAGGATGAATTGGTCGACTTTTCTTTGAAAAAATCAGTGGCTGTACTAGGCATCGCTTTGATAGCAATGGGAGAAGAAAATGGCACTGAAATGGCGTTCCGATCAATGACTCATTTACTACGGTACTGCGACAATTGCGTTAAACGTGTAGTTCCTCTTGCACTGGGTCTTTTATCTGTGTCAAATCCGCGGGTGGACGTCCTGCACACTTTGAACAAATATTCCTGTGATCATGACGTAGATTTGGCACTGAATTCTACAATTGCAATGGGAATCATTGGGGCTGGAACCAACAATGCTCAAATAGCGGCTAAACTTCGTCAACTTTCTTTGGATTACGATGAAATACCGAAATGTGCGTTTATTACCCGAATCGCTCAAGGGCTTTTGTACTTAGGAAAAGGAACTTTGGCTTTAACACCTTTCCACTCGGATAGACTTTTAATGAATCCTGTCGGTGTTGCCGGTCTTCTAAGCACGTTGGTTTCTTTCCTGGATGTTGGGGAAAATATCTTGGGGCATGATCCTTACATGTTGTATTGTCTGACTACTGCGATCCAACCTCGAATGCTGATAACGTTGGATGAGAAGCTTCAACCGCTTCCTGTACAAGTGAAAGTTGGTAAAGCAGTGGACACCACAGGTGTTGTTGGAAATCCAACAACTATCACGGGATTTCAAATGTACCCCACCCCTGTGGCACTTGAGCACGGTGAGCGAGTCGAACTCGCAACAGATGAGTTCATTCCGCTTTCACCCATTCTGGAAGGAGTCGTCATTCTAAAAAAACGTACCATGTAAAACTATGTTGAAATTATCTACTATTACCTGTCATTACTCATTAGTTGTGCTAATCTGGATACTACCTTCTAAAAAATTTCATATTTACATTGCAAAACTCGCGTACCTATTTCAAAAATCACTTTAATTTTAACTCTGATCAGAATGAGAAATGAATTTATATGAAACTTTATGGGTTTTACTGATTTTGTTATGTTACACAGATATATAAAATACTGTAAATGCAAAGGGCCATGTTTGACACGTAAATAAAACCGAACTATTTTAATGAACTATTTTGTATTCCTTGTATCCTGTGATCATGACGTAGATTTGACACTCAATTCTACAATTAGTATTATATATCTATCTATTACCCGCCTATGTTTTGCCAATCGGAATACTACCTGGTAAAAATTATCATCACATACAATACAAAAATCTCGTAACTCAAAAATAACTTTCATTTTAGCTCAAATCGGAAATGAATTGATATATGTGTATAATGTGAAAAAATGGCCGAATTTTTTTGAGTATGACCTGCATACGTACATTTTTATTAAGGATGATATTATAAGTATATTTTTTATAATCACAATACAATAAATCGTACCAATACGTCGTAATACAATACAAAGTATCTCGTTGTCAGAAATTACTGCATTTAGGTATAATAGTTCCTGGAAGTCTAAAGTCAATGTGATCCATTAACAATATAATATTTGTGTACAGTCAAAATAAAGTTAGATATTTTGACAATGATGATTATTCTCATCTCATAGCACACACAATCAAACGTGAAATACTGTTTTACATATTGTATCATAATATCCTACAGAATAGACTTTCACGTGTGCACTTCTTTATGATTACTAACTCTAAACATTTATAATACTTGTGGGCATAATATTTAATATTATGAAAGCAAATGAGCAAAACCAGCTTACTGTTTTGTAACCAGAGCTAATGAATAAAGTAAACAAATAACGGCGAAATTTTGTTAATATTATAATACATAAAAAACAATGAAATATACACGCATATTCTTACATACTATACACATAATAAGATATATTTATACATATATATGTATTAGAATAGTAATAATAATTGTAAAGCTAAGCTATAGTACATTTATTTTTATGAAAGTAATTTTTTGGTTTTTAACTTTAAATTATAATGACATAATGTAACAAAAACTTATTGAACATCTTTGCCATACGAAGGCAAGGAGTGTGACTGAAGGTATGCAATATTATTGTTTTCCATTACTTTGTTATTATTTTGAGACTGGAAAGTATTATCCAGAGAGTATGACTTGCTTTTTGAGCACGGTGTTCCGTTTTCCGGTCTGAACAGAAGTAAAAGAACGGGTAGAAGGAATAGTGCATGCCAACCTGCAAAAAATATGACGAGCACCACGATTTTGAAGAAAGCTTCGAAAATGTAAGCATTTGCAAAGCAAAGTGTGCAAATCCCCACAATGGTGGATACAGCACCTTGAACTATAGGAAGTCCCAAGGAATACATGGCAGCACGAATTCTGTCTTCGGAAGTTTCTCCTTCGGCTGCAATATAGGCGTAAGTGATGTGTGCCGAGAAATCCACAGAGAATCCAATACACATGATGAGACAAATAATCGAGATCAAATCTAAATTCACACTCCACAAACTCATAAAACCCAAAACACCCAGCTCAATCGAGGCAATTGTGAACAAAACACAAACGGAGCACACCAAATTCGGAATGAAAAGGGCAGCGATGAACATGACAATCACAGCAGCCACAATGATCAATTGGAATGTTTGTTCTTGAATGATAATGAATTGATCGATGAAATGGAACCATGGATGGTAAATTGTGACGTTGACGTTTTTATACGATTTGGCAATTTCTCGGGATTGTTCCACAAATTGTTTTTCCGTGAGAGAAGTTCTTGCATCGATAATCTGAACGATGTAACGAGTTGCAACGATTTTCGTTTTGTTTTCGTTGAAAGCGACGTCCAGTGAAACGGGAAGACGAGGATTGAGGAATTCACTTTGTAAAGTTGCCACGAAATCTTGCTCATTTGTTATATTGAAATCCAGAAATTCCTTGTAGTTATCAACGTATGTTGTGAAGTCCCGCAACCAATTTTCAGAATATTCGTGAGTAATCAGAGTAATGTTGTTGAATTCGTGAATAATATTGTTGATTTCTTGTTGAGTCTCTTTCTGCGAGTAGTCCATCGGTGTGTTTATGATAATCTGCCAAAGGAAAGTAAAAGAATATACTTGGTGAATTATTATTAACAATAAAACATATCTATTTTTAAGCAGGAAAATGTTAATGTTCGAGTTTTAAAGATATTTTTGAGAAAGAATGGCATGAATTTCATTACCTGCATTCTGTACGGGTAATCTTTGAAATATTCATTTTCCTTTTCAATAAAATGAGACATGTAAGAATCATAACGAGCTATTCTTTCCCGTCTCAGTCCTTCTTCGATTTTTGTCACTCCATATATAGAAATTCCAATGTACAGCACGAAAGTAATAATGACTCCGATTTTGACCCAAGGTTTGAATAAAAATGTAGAGAATGAATCACGGAAAAAGGCCATGGCACCATTATCGGTATTTTCCTGTTGGTCTCCATTAGCTTTATCGTATCCTCCGGTGAAGAAAAAACGATACAGTGCTGGTTTTTCCTCTTTAAAAAATATTAAATTTCATTGTATAATTATTCCTTCCTATTACATTTATTCAGTTTCCCTTGTACATGCATAGTAGTAAAAAATACTCAATTATCAATTGTGCAATGATCGATTGACTATTGAAGGAAATTAACATGTATATATGTACAAAGAATCTGTACAATAGGTAATTATGTGTAGTAATAATTACAGGAGAGTCTAAACACTAATAAATGTGTGTAGTAGTGTAACATACCAGCCTTGGACTTTGGTATGGCCTCTATCCACCAAAGAACAGAATGTCTGTTGGCCGCTTCATGGTAGCCACTCACGGCCATAACCCCACCAAAGAAAAATACTTGACAGATGTAAATCCCAAGAATGCACGTGCCAGCGTAAATAGAGAAAATCTGGACGCAGGGAATCGGAGTAAGAATACCCACATAGAAAGACAACATGTCAGTTAGTGTAGTGATTGTAATTGAAACGGCAGCTTCCGAATATGCTTCAGCTAATCGCTCCGGTACGGAATTCTTCGGAGACGTTCTCCGCCAAGAGGCAAGCATCACAAAAGTATCGTCAAGACCAATACCTGGAAGATTTAATAAAAATCCTTTGTAAAAACATGAAATTCAATCAAGCACTTACCTAATGTAGATTTACCTACTGTATAAAATTATTTACTTAAAAATTAGTAGCAAAATATTTTGTTCTAATTATTGAACAAACAAATTTTACACCTCAATTACATGAAGGGTGTCTCAAAGTCATTTTATTTTGCTTTACATATATAATTACACAACAATGCATATAGAAAAATATTTAACAACATTATACGATTGGATAAATATTGGACCATACAAACTTGATTGATGCATATTGCAACTATTTTAATAATCATAACGTGATGATCATGAGTCCCATTGATTGATTCATAGTAAACAACTACTTAATGCAGTAACAGTACGCAAAATTATGTTACCTAATTGTAAATTCCTCTGTTAAAGAATTTTACACATGAAAAAGCTGATTCGCAAAGGTTTTGGAATAATTACTGCGGAACTTGGATTTTTCGACCACAAAAATTCCGGATATAACCTCTTACAGAACTTGAGCTTAATTTTGAGTTTTTTAATTGACCTACCAATCATGAGGAAGGGCACAGCCATATTAATGCCAGTGACAGGAACTCCAATGAAGCAGAGAATGCCTCCTCCTGCTAATGTGCCCATACCAGCAGACAAAACGCCCATGACACCAAGCCAAGGTTTGGACGTAACCCAATCGGAAGTCATTGACGTTGTCACAGTAAATATTCCCATAATGAACACAGTCACTATGAAATGAGGTACAATGGAGAAAACGTTCGCTTCGCTCTCATCGGCAAAAGATTGAAAGGTCAATTGGTAGACGGTGATGTGCTTAAACTTTTTTCCAGATTCCTGTAACCGCCGCAAAATCTCCAATTCCCATTTTCCACCTCTGCAAAAAATACACAAATACATTATTTCTTAAATCTTATACCCCTGGAAATAAAATTGAGTTTTTTAACCTGCAATATCCAATATAAATCAAGGGCGATAAATTGCAATGAGATATTTCCTAAGGATTATCCCATAAACATTAATGATATTACTACATAATCAAAATAAAGCATTTGTATCATTAACAGTCTATCTAGTGTAGGTACAATAACTACAACTACCTACACATAATAAAACTATTTAATTCTGTAAACGATATTAAAAAAAGTTTAATAATCAAATATTTTGTTTGTGTAGTTGCTACATAATTTTATTGACATTTGCTACTACTAATTGCAGTATTAAAGTTGAAAGTATGTGAGGACCCTTCTGCTTGCTACTGCAAATACAATTGCATGTGTACCTCGACTAATAAGTACCTATAAATGCAGTAAGTCTCAGTATTGTAATTTATTATTTGTTCACGACAGACCAAGATATAATAATAAAATTTTATAATTTCTACAACAAATAAGGCTCATTATAAGAAAACAAGTAGTTTTCTCTTGTTAACCTACACTTTAAAGTATGTGTAGTACTTATAAGCTTTAAGGACTGCATTTACTACTTGTAATGTCTGTAATATACTTGTTACTTTATGGAAACGAGCAAAATAGCAATGCTAATGCTTCTCGCGGAGATGCAATTAATGCATCGCGTTTAAGCAGCAAGGCTGGGTTTGAGGTTAACTAAACAAGAAATTCACACACCATTTATACATTAGGTATAAGATTTTCTAGGTTGTTTAAGAAGTATACAGGGAGTAAAATATAATTATGGATTATATCACTAGAATGTAGAATATAACACTGAAATGAAGAGACAGACGATAATCTTGTATATTTGCAATTTTTACTGTATGGAATCTGCATAAAGAAATATAGAAGATCACTAAGCTTCCTTCGTTTCAATGTTTTTCATTGTAGCAATTATTATGTGATCTCCGTAACAAAAACACGTGAAACTAAATCAACTTGAAAGATGTACCATGTACCTACACCTACATTATGCAATGTTGGCGTAAAAATGTTGTTATCTAACAATAATAAGTCTTCTCTCCTTACTCCCTCCCTTAAGATTACAAAAAACTTAAAAAATAAGGTAAAAAATAATGTGGTAGCTGTAGATCTTATTTTCTTTGTTATTCTTTGGGGCTGTAGTACATTGTAGAGTCAATGAGAAATTGGTTCTGAATGCTAATTCATTTTTGCTTGTGTCACATGAGAAAAGTTTAAAGCTGTTTGGATGAAGCCTAATTGCATTAATGTCTTGAATTATGAGTAATTGTAAGTGTATGTATATGTAAGCAATGTGTAAAATGTGTTTAAGTGAGCCTTATATGGAGAAAAATAATAAAATAAACTCTTCCAACCTTGCATCATCTTCTTCGGTGTCGACGGCAATGAAATAATTCAACAAGACGGCTTTGACGCTGTCTACACTGAGCTTATCTTCCTTCAGAGTCACTCCACCAAAATATTGAGGCAGCACGTGCACTTTGAAACTTGTCGGCATGAACATTATCGGATAGCTGAGACGAATAGTACCCGTTTCGAATTTTTCCATTAAGTCTCCCAACTCCAGGAACTGATTTTCGTAACAGTCTTCGTGCCAGCGAGCACACAAACTCGTGTAATTTTCGGTGATCCCTTTCCATTCAATGGTTGAATTGTGGATAATTTGATCCACTTGTTGAATTTCCTTCCATACATTTTCACGAATAAGCGTATCTCCGTCTTGGGCGGTGATTATCACTCTGTAAAAATAAATTTCCAGTTTAAATTTGCAAAGAACGGGGTTTTTATATCTTTAATCCATTCGGTTTATACAATCTTAACTGGAGAATTGAGATTCATGAAGATATTAACTAGTAGAAGCTAAATTAAGTCCAGTTAAAGCTAACAGACTGGACATTATTGAAAATCTACCTATCAACTATTACCATATAAATATTTTCGTGTATAATATTAAGCCAAACGGAAATATTGCGATATAAAAAGGTGCAATAGAAAAATGTACTTGTTTGTCTGCAGCGATTGCACTTAATTCTAAAATTGAAGTGTACCTATTTTTGTCTGCTACAAAAAAGTATTTCTTCCAACTTTTTATAATTTCCATGTTATTTGTTTCATTGTGCCAGAATTTATACAGTCTACTAACAAACAAACATGAAACCAGTTCTGATGCAGGAGACAGACCTCGTTGTTTTGATGCTGGTTACATAAGTAAAGTCGAAAAAACTTGTTGTGACTATAACCGATCATTCTGCAGCTTAACATTTACCATGTTTTGCAAATATGTAAATAATAATTTTGTTACTACTTTATATTCAGCTCATTCATTTTCAGTTGTTTGTTGCAGTAGTACAGTGTACATCACACAATTAGGCCGAAAAAATGTTTGTCTCGGTTAGAAAACAATTGCAGAACTTTAGTCGGATTATGCTCCGCTTTCTCCTAACAATATATTAATTTCAATAACAGAGAGAGGAGTATACAATTTTAAGTTTATTACTGCGCAGATTACGACTTTTATGCTATTTTGGTAACATGATGTGTCTGTTTCGTACATGCGCATATTTTACTGTCTTTTTGCTTTTCATGAGCTTTAAATTGGTTTATTAAGTACAATGGTGGATTAATGTCATTCATGAACGATGTTATACCAGCAAAAATATGCTGGTTACTGGTCACTACTATCAGTACTATTTTTTAAAGCATAAAGCAAGTTCTTTTTATTGTATAGCAGTATGCATTTAGAAATCTCGAGATTTTTAAAACTGTCCTGTTTACAATGAAATATTTTCATTTCTTTTTTACACGTAAACTGCAGATTTTTGCAATTCTATAAGTAAGCATACTGTTTTATATAATGAATAAAAGTGAATCTGAAAGGTAGGAAGGACAAATTTATGCTATACCCTAGGTAGGTCTAAATGATTTAGTAATTCTATACGGAACGTAAAAAATTAAAAATGCTAATGATGTAGTCAAGCAGTGATTAGCAATTGGATAAATGGAAAAAATCAGTTAAAAAAGAAACTTGTACCAAAAAATGAATACAATATATTTTATATTGTTGTTACGAGTTTATTTGTTATATATTTTTAGCTTTTTATGAATACTACTATAATTATTCATCCCATTAGACAAAATTCTACACGTACATTCATTCCCGATAGTTTTTATACTGTTCAGGCCAGGTAGGTATTACAAATTTATTCTAGTGTGTATAATACTGTCGGATTCAGTCAGTATTGCAATGAATACCTCAATTTCAGAGGATTTGGAATAATGCTACAACTATAATGTCTAACTATGGGCTGTCACCATAAAAGTTGAGTTTATCTACTAATGAATGCATTAGCGAAAATATTATTCGATCTCACATGAATGATTAGAAATTAGAAACATTATTATTACATAATTGATCACAGTGAAATTGAAATCTGAAATACTATATCTGTATACGCCATGTCAATAGATTGAAAAGATATTAACTGATTCATTGTGAATATTGCACAAGTTGTTCTCCTCAGATTGACTTTGACATTAAACCTTTGTACTTAAATTATTGTCAATAGTTTTTTGTTAGTACTTTATAATAATTTATTTTTAAAATGAACGATCTATAGTAGGTGCTATCTCTATTTTATTACTACAGCAGTAATATTATTTACGAACATACATACCTAAGCAGTTTTCTCATGTAATGTGACTTTCACATCTAAAATTAGAAGTGTAACATAATTGCTTATTATACTGAACCATTCTTAAGATTTTCTGAACGTAATAAGTTTGTTTAGTTATTAACGATTTAAGATACAGTACTTCAAATGTCAAAAATATCCCGTCACTCATAACTCAAATGTGAAAAAATGAATTTGCAGTCTTAATTTCGATTGTCTAGTGTCTAGGTACATTTAAGTGCAATCATTACTTAAAGATGATTAGTAGTTTGCTACAAAAACGTAAAGGTAAAAGCAAATGCCTATGTGTACCTTGTACCTAACAATATGCACTAATGCAACTTTGATTATAAACTCTCATTGTCAGTTATTTGAAAAGTAAGCATGCACTTTGTATGAAAAACGTGCGTGCGTCGGTTATAAAACATCTGCTTTACAAATAACAGGTTCATTTTTTGTGACATTTGTTAGTTTAATATAACTTATTACGATGCAATTGAATGTAACAATCTATGCAAGCAAAGTGAGACGGTATCACTTGATAAAATGAAAACAAGCGCAGCCACCAACTCTTAAGGTACAAAGGAAAATGAAAATGAAAGTTAATAAAAAACTGGAATTTCCCATGTACAGCAAGTTTCCTTGTTATCTAACAAAATTAATTTCTATTTATTACAATTTGTCCATTTAGTAAAATCAACTACATGCAATTAGCGCTTTTAATTGTTAAATCCCTACTTATTTTTATCCTTGTGCTAATGCAAGTGTAAAAACAATCTCGGCTAGGTAAATTAATTTAGTTGCCATCATTATCTCCAGGAATCGGAATAATTTGTGCATGAATGTATATGAACTTAGAAAATAGCAACACTAAAGTGAAATTGTATAGTGAAATTGTACAATGCAACACGAAGAAGCTTTTGATTATATTTATGTCTCATCCTTAATTTTGTATAAGTATAAAGTATGTAGGTTTACTAGTTCTGGATTTAAAAGTTAATTAAAAGTTAATCAAAATCAAAATTTCTGTTTATTAATTACCTTGCAAATCTTCCGATTTTTGTAAGTCTTGAAGGGTCAAATCTGGCACTGTTATTCATAGGAAACAATTTCTCCACTAGTAATCTCTCAGTCTTGCTCTCGCCATTTGTTGGCGTGTACAAATACTCCACATCATTTGTGTAATTTAAATGTAACAGTCCTGTACTAAGCGCACATACAATGATAAGAGGAGTAATTATAAAATGTTTCGGTTTTTCCGCAATTTTATACCCTAATAAATAAAATAACCTAGCTAATTGAGTATTTATCACTCCCATTATGGCGAAGTCCCTCTACGCGGGTCACGTTTCACGTTCACTTATTAACACAAATAGAAAATAAAATTCCCTTAGTTCCGATGACATTTATTAGTCCTCCACAAATAAAACCAGCTACACGGCTACAACTCCATTAGCACAAAATCTTCGACACAAATAGAAACTCGGTGTAGTTTCCTCTACGGCTTCATCACAATTTTGGATATCTTAACAACTTACTTCTACATGGAACACAGAAATTTTAAATTTCACATTTAAAACTTACAAAAGCAAACAGATAAATAAAATTTCTTCAATTTAGGTAGGTAAATGTTTATTTTCTTGTTTTATTTTATAAGAAAAATTTGTCAAACCCAAATATGTAAGTAAAGACACTATATGGAATTAGAAGAAGAATTTATCAGGAATGATTTTCATGTATCTGTCTCAAAGTAAACTTGAAGTGTGAGACAAGACGCCAAGCCACATAAGACACACACTGACTGCAACAAAGAGAGGAAAGTAAAGAAGGCTACCGTTTATCAGAGAGCATTTCATATAGAGAGCTTCCTATCTCTTCACTTTTTTGTAATGCACAGCATAAACACTTGCAACCGGTTATAGCAATCTAAGGCTAACTTATTATACCTTACAACAACTTATAAGTTTTTAGGTACCGCAAAGCTATATGTAATCATAAGGTACTACTTTATTTACTAACTATGAAGTACCATGTGTAACATGCAGACTCCCTATGTCTAATTCAGCATCAGCAGCACCTCTTCTAGTAATTGCAAGTTTGTAAGGCGAATTCATACGTATTTGTAGGTAATGTGTGTAATAATACCAATGTGGAAAATAGTAGTCACACTTAAATTCTTGTGATGATAGAAATACCCATAGAAATACACAGAACTGTTTCATACAAGTATTCTACCATGTGTGTTCTTTATTAATACTAATAAACTACGTTGGTCATAGTATATAATATGAGTGTGTGGTATAGATTTGGTTGTTTTGTTGTTGTTGGTTATTGTAATCAGAAAGGTACATTGGTATGTAATGTAATATACTACTAAAGGTTCTTTTGTAAGTTTGTAAGCTTCAAGTACAAGTACAACTCCTTTTGTTACAACTTTTGCTAATGTTTTCCTCTTCGTTGGTCGAATATGTTTTAATAATGTAGGTGCATGCGTTACATTGAGCTTTTACACACTGACATAATATTTTAATACAATTTTAGTGTTATTACATTACTTTACATTTACCTCCTTCTGTTATTTCATACTTAGATGATGCTACTTTTGAAATTAAGTCGACAAAATCATGAAGTACTCGAAAGGTTTGAAATTGAAATCATTTTGGGTTAGAGGAACAATTTAAAGAAACAATTAGTGTAATTGTACTGTAAGGATTTTGTTTTTGGCTGTAATTAGATTATACTGTTCTTGTTCATGGGTAGGTTATTGCCGCATTGGCGATTCCATAATATTTAGGTAAATTTAAGTGCAGTTTATTATGACAGATGAAGTATTTTTCATGCTCTATTATTTAAAACAGTTTCTAAAGAGTTTCTACCAAATGGTATCTGTCTACTAATCTGTTACTACTAAAAGCTGAATAATGCACTATTATGAACAAATGTAGTTTATTTAATACTTTTAGCACCTAAAAGATTACGTTTTCTATTGTATAATATTTTTTACAACTAATATTAAGGCAGGTCTAAATATTTCTTTGCCTTTCTCAATACACAATGCAATACACAGCGATAAAGAAGAGGAAATCTTCTTATCTCCCTCAAAGTTCATCGATATATCTAATTACAAGTAATTAATATACATATCGTATTTACAACTAATTACAAAACAAACAGTACAAGGAAAATTTTGATCTTCCTTTTTGATACACAACTTTCCCTTAAGGAAAATCAAAAAATTTGAACTTTTCAGTATTCCTGTGTACTTTACCTCACATTGCGGTCATTTATTTTCTTGTCGCCCTCACTCGACGATAGAGTTGTTAAATAATTGAAGAGAAACTGGAAAAATGTATTTATTATTCAAAGATATCAGTATGTGGATCAAGATAGTATTTATTATTTCTTCAATGCTAATGTATGTGTAATGAATTCATTAACTCTTTACATGAAGCAGTAAGGTACTTGCACATTGCATGCGTTCAATGAAATGTACATAATGGTTTCGCCATTCACATGCTCAAGTCCAAGTTCATTTTTCCGATATTTACAACCTTGGAGTTGTATACATTCGTAATCTTATAATAGAGAAACCCAAACATACACAATTCTTACAGTTACGCTTACGTACGATATAAATGTGAAGTATTTCTTGATGTACATCTTAAAGTATGTCGTAGTGGTACTGATATTATTTCTATTATCTGTACAATACTACGTACGTGCATAAGACAACAAGCCTTATTTTATTATTTACGTTTTATTCACATAAACACTGCAAATACTATACCCCCTTTGTAAATTATGTACTTGCATTGGCAATAGTCACATAATAGATTATGTATGCAATAATATCTGCTGTAGCACTTAAATTTACAATTTAACACTTTTTGCACTTATAGCAAACAAAGAGGGAGATCGTTTTCTTAGTACTATCGTTTTCTTAGCATTATTTATATTATATAATAGTTTATATTACTTACGTATCGATACGTAAGTAATATAAAATATTATATCATATCTGAGAATTGATTTACATATTTAAGGGAAAATATGAATTGTAATGATATAATAAAGTTCTACACATGCATACAATTTTATTGCCTTTACAATTAGGCACCTACTTCATTTTAGCAGTGATACAATTATCAGTTTAATAGTTTAGTTGTAAGTTTTGTGTACGTAGATTTTGGCAAGGTGCTTATATTTCATATAGGTACTGCATTATTATTAATTTAATTATATACCGTTTTATATAATTAAGTTTAACCAGAACGCAGTAAAAGTGTTACTGCATGATTAAATACATCGTTATTTTTTGGTTCTCCATTATTATGGTGATTTTTATCTAGGTACATTACATATGTAAGTGTAGTTGATGACGAGCGTAACCGCATCATCTTGCTTCCCGAAAATCGGGAAGTGAATAATAATAGCGTAGGAAAATATTTCTAAGGTACCTACCTCTATAGATATGTGATATTATACAAGCAAAAGAGAGACATCTGTTTTATTACTGTATCCACAGACAGACATGTTCGCAAATCACAAGAATCGTAAAATCATTATTATTATTCCCATTGCTGACGTAGGTTGTCCTTTCTTTAAAAATGGAACAGGATCAATTACAGTGAACGAACATCGTCTCTTATATTTAATCGTGATAATACTAATTGATGCTAATTGTAAGCTTATATGTAAGAAATGAATAGAGATACTTTTTACTGTTTTCATTTTTGTGGTTCAGATTTGCGTGCTTGTATTAGTATAATAGGTATAATACATATTTCTCTGAAAACAGGAAAATAAATGTAAGAAGCGAAAATTTTATTTTATTGATTGGGAATAAATATACAGGTATACGTATATAAGGATTAAGGATCAAGACAATTGAATCAACCGATTGGTTTTCCCAGCCTAAAGGCTAAAAGATTTAAGGTTCAAAAATCATTGACGTAACACGTATTAGCAGAAGTAGCACATGATGATAACCTCTGGAGATGAGACTCAGAAAAGACTATTAACTGTGAGTGTGTTATGTAAGTGACATGACAGACAGGAGCGAGAGGTTAGTCACAGCCACAACCGCTCGACATGTGGAAATTCCCACGTGAGTAAGGTGAGTTGTAATGTAAGGTGCAATCTGCAATGTGCATGCAACATGCTAATAATGTTAACCCTAACAGAGATTTTACAAGAAAAATTGAAGTTCACATTCAATCATAAGTTGTTTTCATACCGCTGTAATTATATCTATAGCTCATTACACTGTTGTTTACTCTCAACACTTTTCTGCATATAGGTATTGCAATTAATTGCTTGTAATTATAGATAAATTGTCACATTAATCGACATCGTAATTGCTACCTGCAGGTATAAAAGTGTGCAGGAATACGTAACAAGATGTTTTCGATGTGCTAAATGTACTTGTAATTATAATATAACGTCGCATTTAACAGAAATGTTTTATCCGTCTAAATTTCTTGCTTACACTGATTTTTCTATAGGTGCTTGAGATTTTCATAAGGTAAAACTATAACAAAACTTACTTTTAATATTGTATTAAGCTCACAATAATAATAGCTATAGTATACATTCAAAACAAAACATTCCTAACACTAAACATTCCTAAATTAAGCTCAAGCTGAGAGATTTTGGAGCTAAGGCTAAGTTTGTTTATCAGCGAAGCAAGACATTTCCCAATTTTTACAAGTTGAGTGATTTTATGTCTTACTTTTAGAGATAATCGTAATTCTATTACACCAATTAGACTCTGGTTTATTTAGTCTGTCTTTCAACATGATTTTGTATGCAAGATTATCATTTTCTTATCTACAAAGTGCAGCGCATTAAATTCATTAAATGAGCCTTATACCTACTACACTTGCATGTTTAGGTATAATGTACGCCTGCATTTAAGTTATGAGTAAAATAGCCGTAGATTATTATTCTGACATTGATCTTTTGAACAACTTGTGTAGTAGTGCTAGAGTAGGTTAATTCTAGTACGAATGTATGACTTTGCATGTTCGACCAATTTACTGTGTTATTTTCGCTTCGTGAAATCATAATTAGGAAAATATGTCATGATCATTTCATTTTTACACGTGAAAAATAAAATGTTCAAGTGCAATCGTGCAAATCAAATCAACAATAGCTTTATTTGCCGACAGGTACGTTGTGCTAAGTTAATAAAGCCATTCGCATTCGTATTAGACAAAAAATCTTATCTTACAATGAACATACGTGCTAATTAAGAGAAATCATAATATTACATTAATGAGACTCATTCACCCTTAGGCAGTGGCTGTGGGATATTGTTTATATGATACATAAATCAGCAATCTTATCTATCCACAGTGAATCTTTGTATCTGTAATACTAAAAATAATATTTTGATGTATATCTTTTGTTTCACTCATGCTAACGGAAAAATTAGCAATAAACATGCATTCCTATAATAGAAACATAAAATCGTGAGTATGGAAATATTTGACACTTTGCTAAACCCATTGTTATATTTGAATTATTAGTTGAGGTTTGTCTAACAAATAAATCCAGTATAGGTTCAAGAAATAAGGCATAAAAAGCATAAGACGCAAATCGTTTTGGTTTCAAACTTAATCGTTAATCATGGATAAGTATATTGATCAGGTAATGATGCTAATTGGATGTGCAAGTTTTTCTTTTGCTTATTTCTCTGATTTTTCTTGTGTTTTTAATTAGACATCTATGTGAGTCATTTTTCACATCAATTATATATGCCATTTTTATCTTTTCCTTACGTGGTTTCTGTTGGTTTATGTTTGTAAACAATCAAATGTAAATATATGCATTAAAACACTGGCAAATCGTTACCTACAATTTTTGTACATATCTATGTTTATCATTAGGTGCTGCTACATACAGATACTATTTAAAACATACGTACTATTTAACACGAACATGTTATTTGCAACAATTTATTGTGTAGACGTGTGGACTTGCAAATTATGGAGAAGCTTTCTTTATTGCGTCTATACTTAGTTTGTGGTCATGCTATGGGGTATTTTTTAAGTATTAAAAAATTTAAATGTACTATGATTTGAGATAGCTAAATATTTTTCTTTGTGCAAGTGTCCAGCTTAATTTACGGAGAATTAAAAATGGATGGACAAATTTGTAGGATCCCATAAACAAAAAGTCCGGAAAGCAAATCTATAAATTTGGGAATGCGGAGGTCAATTTTTTGTCTTATCGTCTGGTGTAAATTAAAGTGAAGGCGCAGATGGACCAGAAATTAAATTAGATGGTTTTTACAGTAGGTATAGCCTTTATCGTGTTTCTACTTATTAAGCTGGATGAATTACGAGTTTTTTTCATGATGTGGTTTTGTGCGTCACTTTATAGTAAAGCTGGATTCTTTCATGATTGTTTATCATTAGTGGAACATGGAAGAGGCACATGATATAGTAGTGTGGTGTTAACGAGTTCTAATGGTGTTAAGGGGGTTTAATATATTGTATAAAAACTGGTGTTAAAAATTACAACAAAGAATAGTTGAGGAAGACGATTCCTATTCATTCTTATATCACATAAATTTGAGTAGAATTTCAGCACGTAAGTGAGATATTTCCTGAAGATAAAGATTTCTCAAGAATAAGCATCAGCCTTTGTGTACAGTACAACTTATTATTTTGTCCTTTTAATCAGACTGCTGGTAGAAATACAACTTATAGAAGATTATTTTTTTCATCCTTTAGTAAAAGTTTTAACCATATCATGAATGAATCAGGATAAATAAATATTCATCTAAATATGAATGAAATTGTTATCTTTTTGGCATCCTCTCATCTCAGCTAAGCTACATACTACTACTGCTGTACTGCTACATACTACTAGTAATACTGTCTTACAAGCAAACACAACACAGCAAACAAAATATTGTAAAGTTAAGAAATTCATAAGTTCTGTTGATTAAATCTTTTGTCAGTGTATTGTTAGTGTACTACACTCAAGAAAGAACCGAATCATTGTAAAAGGGGAAACAACTTGTTAAAAAATTCAATTGTTTCCAGTTTCGAATGTTGAAAATCAAAATTAAGCATACGAATATATAGATACTTGCTTTTGTCAATTCCACAAACCGGGGATTTTTATTTTTCATACATTGAACCAAGATGAATCATTCAATCACATTCAAACACTTAGACTGAAACAGATTTGTTTAAAAGAGCACTTCAGTATTGAAGGTGTGAAAGGATCATGAGTGTCAATGTCATCAGGAACAAGATGTCATTAATCTACATTCAAAGAAACCCGTCTAACTAGATTTTTGGGAAAAGCCATCGACGCGCACGCTAAAGCACCGTCATTTACGTCAATATTTCCACAAGATGGTTGTGAATGTTATAACGAACCCAGTACAGTTTGCTTACCGTAGTCGACATAATATCATATTAGGCATTTGTTTCTTAATTACCTACAAGTAATAGGTATTTTGAAAATTCCAAATACAAATCTCGACCCTAAACTCGTACTACTGTTTTATACCTATGAGAAAACTCATCCACGTGCATATGTAAAATGAAATCAAGCAAAAACTTGAAACACAGATCATTAAATATGAAGAACAAAAGTGATGTTTTGTTAATAGTATTATGATTTCCAAATGCATTGCTATATACTTAATAATTTTATTTTGTTACAGTTTTTCACATGTGTCCTTGTTATTGACAGGTTACCGTCTCATTATCCTCCATTTTTTACTTTATTGCAGTCGAATCGGTGCACATTTCAGATTATTATGAGGGCATACTTGAATGAATAGTTTTACACAATACCTACACACAACTATTAGCAAATAGGTAATAAAATAATTTTCTTGCCATAATTGAAATCACTTTGTTTTCCAGGATGCTTTATTATTTTCCTTTTACAGCTACATACTTTTTTTAATCTGTCTCACAACACAAATACATTAGCACATCCAGGATACATAAAGTTTAGTTAGGTAGAATTGGGAAAACACAAATTATTTCTTTGTGTTAATATTAAATCGTTTTTTCGGATATTCTTACATCAAGTAGTCTGTAATATTTTCCTCGTGTGCACGAGTATTTGTGTTAGCAATTAATTACACAATACAAGTATCTATACGCATCAGGTATGTATAAATACAATATTTATCGCACAGACAAAAGAATTCACAAGTGAATATGGATTTTTTGCTCTTTACCAGTAATAACGAAGACTTTCATCTATGATTAATGATTACGCATAAATATTAGTACATTTTCTAAATCTGTATACTATACTTACTATAGGTACTATAAGTAGCTACATATTAGAGGCCGGCCCCCAACCCAAAACCCAGAAATTGGGCCAACCCAATCCGATTTGGGTTGGGTTGGGTTTCAGTTTTTTCGAAGGTCATTAAA
>JABASD010000250.1:0-94596 GCA_019776165.1 Pogonognathellus flavescens | reverse complement strand
TTGCCGCTCTTGTAACTCCAATTTTTGGACGAGGGCGTTCACGGGGTTTATCTGTAACCTTCGTATGATGACGTATTTTACGAAGCGAACTTACGATACGAAGGGTCGTGAATTGGCCCAGTATAACTGCAGTATTGCTACTAATGAATTGTATGTGATAATATGAACATTAAGGATAGAATATGAAAAATATTATTATCCTTGAATGCATTCTATTTATATTATGTCATTCTCGTCAGACTATACTACAACTAAGCTTAACACTTTACAAACTTGTCAGACAAACACTTCATGTTGTACTACACCTACCTCCCGTATTGAAATTGAAACCCACTCTACCCCGAGGCACTAAACCAATTCATCATAATCATAATTATGTTTTGTCAGTACATTGTAGTATTGTTCATGTAATAATAAAATGCTCTTTAGAACTTGAGGTTTGGTTTTACGTGGTGCCTGTACCTTTGGTCATTATAGTATAAGTTTACCTATGTAAATTTACATGTACATACATTTACAATAGCTGCAGCTGTAGTAAAGTAAACTGAACAGAACTTCCTACTAAATAAATTAGGAGTAGCATGGCTGTGTAAAACTCACATATATATTTTACCGTACTGTAACTGACCAATTGATTCTGCTGAATCTGCTGACACATTTTCATGATATAGGCGAATTCTGAATATTTTACTCCACAAAATATTCGTACTTTAATGAAAACATTTAACATCTCATCCGTGGTTACAATACAAAGTAATTTTTCTTTTTAGAGAGATTAATCCCCGTGAGTCCAGAACCCGTAGTTGCACCCAGATCTATATACATGGGGAAGGGACCACAAATAATTGCTGCTGGGGCAGGTATGTATGCTAACTTTTATTATTACATATTTGGTTTGTTGTACGTATAATTATAATTAGCTCAGTTTTTACTGGCAAGTTGTTTTACTTTATTTGTGAGTAACATTTCCTGACAACCTGAGTGAACTATGCATTTTCCCTTACCTTTCCACAACTCTATTAGAACTTCCCAGTTTCAGTATTGCATTCGATGGAGAAAGTAACAGTGCCCGTTACTTTCACTTGTGCAACTGGGATTTTCTCCCGGTTGGCTTGTTTTCAACCAGTTGCATCCCACAAAGCGCATATCATTGTATTGTTATAACTTATAATTGACTATTAGTCATGGCTTTTTCATTTATTACTAATTTGATGCTAATAATTTACACTTTGTTTGATGGGTGAAAATAGCTACTGTCGGAGCTTTTGGACTTGGAACAGTTTTAGGTAAGTTTTTTTGGCATCTGATCTGTTTATGAAAAGTTTTTTCTTTGGACAATTTATTCATTTTCGTCCGGATATTATCATATCAATTGTTTTTTAGGATGGACCTCAACGGGAATGCCTTCCATCAAAGAAACGGCAAGCGACGACTTTAATAAACTGGGCTTGCTGTCTGCGTCTGACGAATCATGGATTGGTTCTATAATTGCGGTAAGCTTTTGTTTTTCATTGTAGTTATAATATAAGTAGTTAAGTACACACGTTTTAAGATGTTCAAACTCGTAGGTTTACGCATGTATTCAACTTTTTTCATATTGTACTATGCATTGTTTTCATTATTGTATCTTTTATGGTAACTTCCATTTTCAAGACTATGTGATGTGATACAACTTATAACTAAACTCCCTTAATTCTAAACTTTTAGCTTGGAGCTATGGCTTCTGGACCTATTGCTGGAATTTGCATTGATACAATGGGACGTAAAAATACCATGCTACTGCTATCAGCTCCGTTCGTATTAGGTTCGTCTTGACAATTTACAAACACAGCAATTCCTTAAACCGACTAATTAGAATATCTAATTTATTATTCACCAGGTTGGCTACTTTGTGCATTTGCACAAAATCTCGCTATGATGTTAATCGGGCGATTTATTATTGGTAATTTCAATTTTATACAGTGAACAATCTTAAACGTCATTATTAAAGCTAAGTTACTTGCGCCTTCTGTCAAATCAAAGGAATAAACTTTAACTTTGTAATCTATTGATTTCCAGGTTTTTGCGGTGGAAGCTTTAGGTAAGCTGTTATGTGGATAATTTTCACTATTATTGTGTAATGTATTTTCTCGTTGGAAAAGTTATGCTTGTGTGCATGCATTTTCTTTTTCCTTCTTAATGTTCGTAGTTATGCAAAATTGGCTGCATACTGATTATCTACATAATACATATACACAAACATAATGATATGCTATACTATAATTTAAGTACGAACAATAAAGATAAGTTCATTTTAATTATTTTAACTCTTCAGTTTGGCAGCACCAGTTTACATTGGAGAAACAAGTGAAGATAGTATACGTGGTGCACTCGGGTCCGGTTTTCAGTTGATGGTGGTTTTGGGTATTCTTTTTGTGTAAGTTGAGAAAAGATCATGAGCATATAAAGATAAAATATACAAATACAAAACCGATTAATAAACTAACCATATGCATTGTTGCAAATATTTCCATACAGCTACGCTGTTGGTGCAGGTGTAAATTGGATGTGGCTTTCTGTAATATGCGGGGTGGTACCTTTGATATTGCTAGCTGCAATGATATTTGTTCCGGAGTCCCCAAGATATCTTCTAATGAAAGGAAAAAATGCGGAAGCAAGCAAATCCCTTTCCTGGCTGCGAGGGGCTTCTTCATCACAAGAAGTTGAAGAAGAACTGAGAGTTGTAAGTGCACCTGCATGAAATTACTTTAAAAACATTTTTTAATGTGTATAACAAAATTCTGAATTATAACAGATAGAAATGAGTGTTAATGAGAGCTTAGCTTCACGAACTACATTCGCAGATCTTTTCCGACAACGCCACTACTTCAAACCAACTTTGATTTTGCTAGGCCTTATGCTGTTTCAGCAACTGAGTGGAATCGTAAGCAAGACAATAAAAATTATTTGTAGCCAACATACATGTTATGGCATTCTGCATAAAAAATATGTAATGAATTTGTTCGTTTCAGAATGCTGTAATCTTTTATACGGTTGATATCTTCGCAGACGCTGGATCAGATATGGATCCGAAACTTTCGGCAATTATCATTGGGATTGTTCAAGTTGTTGCAACTTTTGGTGCAGTAATGTTTGTTGAAAAAGCTGGCCGCAAACTTCTGTTACTTATTTCGGATATTGTGATGTGCATTTCACTAGCCATCCTTGGACTTTTTTTCTCACTGAAAGACAGTCATCCAGATACAGCAAAAGATATAGGCTGGCTGCCTCTTATTAGTTTGGTGCTGTTCATTGTCGCGTTTTCTATTGGATATGGCCCAATTCCATGGGTAATTAAAATTTAGTAATATTATGTAAAAATTTTAGGTCATATTTTTCGATTAGCATCATGTAAAAGTTGAAAATACATATGGGATATTATTATTAATCGACAGATGATGATTGGAGAATTATTGCCACCAAATGTTAAAGGCTTGGCAGGTTCAATGGCCACTATGTTCAATTGGTTTTTGGCCTTTTTAGTGACAAAGTTTTTTGCAGATATTAAAGGTATAAAAACATGCACGATTCAATCTTGGTAGATTACTAATTACTATACATACATAACTCTATCAATTACGAGATGACAGTAGTCAACAGCTAAATATTCACACGTTTTTATTTACAGATGCTTTAACTATTCAATGGTGCTATTGGGGTTTTGCAATCGTTTGTGCTGTTGGAACTGTATTTGTTTTCATTTTCGTTCCTGAGACTAAAGGTAAAAGTATGGAAGAAATCCAGGCCGGTTTTGGAGCGCCTGCTTCCACTTACCAGGATACAACAGACCGAAAGGAAAAGTCCTAAAATGAATTTAATTATTAAAGATTCATGGACAAAGACTTACAATTGTTTAATATTATTTTTGTTGTTATATTATCGTTACATAGTTCTGTACAATAAAATTACATTTACACTACCTGTAGAATATCAAGTCAATAAATTTATATTTTGGGGTGGTTTGTTCAAAACTTGAAAATTGTATGCTATAAAATAAGGTTGAGATTTTTTGTTACATACACATAAAATACAACACTTACAGATACTCATTTACTTACGATTAGTACCTACAAATGAAAATGAAACATGGTTTTTGTCAAATAGGACATCCATCCTGTATAATATAGCGCATTAGAAATATGGAGCGGTACGGTAAGAAATATCAAAGTAGTAAGGTATGGAATATCAACATGCATGTAATAAGACATTTTTGTCAAAACCAGTATAAGTAGAATGAATAATAGTGCATGTACAAACTTTTCACAAACTTTGCAAAGTAATGTAACCTCACCTAAGCATAATAATAAAAAAATGTATGTGATGTGTGTATATAATAAGGTTCACTAACCATAACAATAATTTGATTCTCAATACCAATTTGTTTGAGTTTGTATGAATCACCCTTATCAGTTTAAATTACAAGAAATTGTAAATCGCATAGTGTTTTCGATCATGTATAAAATCGTATCTTGCAGCATCCCTACATTAATTACAACAAAATAATTTATGTTATATAATAACGGCCATAAAGGGAAGATGAGTCAGTAATTTAATTTAGTCAATAATAATTATGCGCTTATGAGAAGTTAGTTTAACTTGATTTAAAAAAATAATACTGATAATATTACTGGAAAGCATATTTCCCTATTTATATAAACAATGGAATTTTACAAGTTAACCTTATATACAAAACAAAGTCGTAGTGGAATATCTCGCATGAACATAACATACTTGGATTACTCCTTCCCAGTTTCATGAACATGATATAATATTTAATTTCTGCTATGCATCATGCTTATAACTTACAAGTTATTACTGACAACAGATTTATTTGATACATCGTACATCGGATGAAAACTATTATTAGTATACTTTTTATGTGTATAATGTCTGTATGTGTACATCTGTACATGGTATGTGTGTAAATGGAGCCATGTATGTGTTTAGTCTGTGCGTAGTGCTGTAGTACAGTACACGTGTGGTACTTAAGTTATTTTCTAACAACACTTACACAAGTAAAACTCAATACAAGAACTTTGGATTTGAGACAAAAACAAAAACTTGTTCAACATCAGATTTTCGTCTCACATATACCTACAGAATTGTACGGCATAATATTATTATGGGATAAGTTGATAAGTGTAAAAATTTAGTGCTCTCATTATATATGAAGTAAATTTACCCTAAAATTAGCCACTGACAACTGAGTGCCGAAGTTTATATTTCGAATTTTTCAGTGGTTAGAATATACAATTCATATTTATTTATATACCTTCCCTGTTTTAAAGTGCGATAAATGGAAAATGACGGGATAGCTGAATTTAAAGCGAAGAAATGGCCTCAGTATTTTGCAACTCTAGCAGGTTGGTAATCTAACCGTCCATTCTTAACATTTGTGAAATTATTGTGGTGAACTGAGAAAATATTGAAAGCAATTGTTCTGTAAACATTTCAGCAACACTTGGTGCATTTCAGTTAGGGCTTGTATGTGGGTAAGCCTATCAATTTATTTAAAGTCAAATTCTTCAGGATACTTATAAAATTTCATTCATAGCTATAATTAGAGCTTATTGGACCAAAGGATAAATGCAAGAATGGCAAGAGCATTAATATGTTACGTTACATGAAGCCAACTAAACTGGTCTGGAAAACAAATCCACAACCACAATGTTCATACTAAATAAAATTTAATGTTGCTTTTCTACAAATGTTTACCTGTGTAGATGGACATCGCCTGGTTTACCGGATATGGTAAAACGTGGTGCCTTTGGGGGATTGTCAAATGATCAACAGTCATGGGTAGCTTCCATTGCATCCGTAAGTTGAAGCACGTAATATTTTTCCATTTGAAAGGTCATCCACTTAGGTTTATGTGCATAAATATGTCAAATTATTTGTGTTACACAGATGGGCTGCTTTTGTGCAGTATACCCCGCAGGGTATTTGATCCAAAAGTTTGGAAGGCAGCCTGTTATGATTTGCGTGTCCGTACCCTTCACTATAGGTGTGCATGTATAAATCTGAAATTTCAGTTCTGAAAAACACTTTACAAATATCAGACATTCTTATTTCTCGACGTTGTTTACAGGTTGGCTGTTCATTGCATTTGGCTCAAATGTCGAGATGATTTATATCGGAAGATTTATCACTGGTACTGGTAGTGGCACTACTTACTTATGTACTTATATGCAATTCTATATACTTATGTAGGAATACTCAGAATGAATGTGTATAGAGATGCATTGAGGCATTTACTGTACTTTGTTTAGGTAAGGGTGATGTTAGTGATGACTTGTTTACACAATGTGCATGATTCATATATTTTTTGGTTTCAGGTTTTTGCAGTGGAATATTTTCTATAACTGCTCCAGTTTTTATAGCAGAGACAAGTGAAGCCAGTATTCGAGGTGCACTAGGGTCATGTTTTCAGCTTTTGCTCGTGACAGGCATTTTGTTTTCTTACATTGTAGGAGCTTTCGTTTCATGGAAAATGTTAGCCATAATTTGTATTGTGCCCTCATTGGTCTGTGAACTCATGCTATACTTTACTCCTGATTCTCCAAGATATTTAATAAGTATTGGTGACACTGATGGAGCAATAAAGTCATTAATGTGGTTTCGAGGAGCTTCAAATTTCGAGCAAGTCAAAAAGGAGTTTATTTATGTAGATACTTAAATATATATACATTTTATCTTTTTATACTTTGGACCATTACACACAATTTAAACAAGAATTTCTAGATGATTTTTTATTGCAGGTGAAAGTTAATGTTGTAAGCAATAAAAAAGCTACATACAGAGATTTATTGCAACCGGCTATTCGGAAACCTATTTCACTCGTAATTCTTTTGCTGATTTTACAGGTATAGTTGTAATACATAAAATAATATTGAACTTACCTAACTGCTAATGCATGCAAAAATTTTCTTTTTATTGAGGCATTCTGTACTGTATCAGAATTAGTTTGCATTGCAGATCAGTTCTATAGATCATAGTACTCATCGTCAGTATTTTCACACACTACCCATATACTTAATTTCGGTATGTATGTACAGTATTTGTGGTGTATTATTATTTCAGCAAGCAAGTGGATGCGATGCTATTACATTATTTACTGTTAAGATATTTCAAGATGCTGGTTCTACTATAGACGCTAATTTGAGCACTATAATTGTCGGTTTAGTTTGCGTGGTCTTCAATTTGATTGCTGTTGTATTGACCGATAGAGTAGGTAGAAGATCACTTCTGTTGTCTACGAATTTCGTTTTAGCTACGTCTCTGTTTGTACTCGGATTATTTTTCTTCATTCAAGATGACTCGGGAGAAGTCAAATTAGGATGGATGCCTTTAGCAAGTTTAATTGTTTTTGAGGCAGCCTTTTCATTGGGAATTGGTAATTTTTCTTTACTATCGATTATCAGTAGATCCACCATTGTGCGAATATAATGGTAATTAATAATAAACATGTTTAATTCATAGGTCCACTAGCATGGCTTTGTGTGGGTAAGCTTCATTTGTATTTCTACATTAAACTGCCATGGAAGAACCCACTCAAATCTACTAAATATTTAAACTTTATCATATCCTTCATTCATTATCTTCAGAGATTTGCCTTTAAGTTTTTATTTTCTCCGAAAAAATTATTGTTCTTATTCTTATGTATTGATGCATAACTGCGCACAAATCCAGTGTGCAACTTGGACATAATTTTTCAAGTAAGATTATGTGTTTTATGTACAAATATTTAGGTGAGCTGCTTCCGAACCATGTCATTGGCATCGCTTCCTCCTTGTCAACATCAATACTCTGGTTACTCTCCTTTCTCATTACAAAATTTTTTGTACCTGTTAATGAAGCTTTCGGTCCAGAAACATGCTTTTGGTTTTTTTGTCCGGCTACCATAATTGGAACCTTGTACATGTACTTTTACATGCCTGAAACAAAAGGGAGAACATTGGATGAAGTTCAAGCGTTGTTGGGTTAATGTGTTTGTGTAAAACACAGGGAAATAATATAATTCACAAAATTAATTATCTACGCATATCAATACCTGACCTAATTAAGTAATTACATTGTTACAATTGTACTTTCTCGTACTTATGTTTGTTCATTTACATATACAGAATTAATGCTTTGCTTTTTTGTACTGATAAATAATCTGTGTGAGATGATACTGCAAAATAGCTTGAAAATAAAAGCACAACATAACTGCTAACTTCAGCGTTTGAAGTAAATACCTATATATACTATTAATTTTTTTCATGAGAAAAGAATCTAGCATTTGAAACTTTATTCGATTGATTACTTTGTGTGTAGTTTAATACTGGTTAAACTAGCTATTGCTAGTTAAACTAGTTATTCTAGTTACACCAGTTATACTAAATAGTTCGGTTTACAGATCCAATACAAGTGCATCTAAATAACATTATTATCACATTCACCCACATCACTTAAAGACAAGTTAGGTGCATAGAATAGACCACGACCGCACTGATTCACTCATTCATGAAAAAAATATGTACAGCAGCTACGGCTAAAACAACGTTCTTTAAGCACTAAATTCTATATACTGAACTGAACCTGAAGACTGCTGTGCTGTAGGGAGAGCGCATGTTAAATTTAAACACGTTCTGACTTTTGGCATGTGGTTGGTGTGAGAGTGCAAGTAATGTATTTTTATTTTTTTCTGCTTCGTGAAGTGAATTAAAACTTACAATTAGTGAACTGCTGAACAGAAAAGTGATCATACATCATAGGAGACAAAATGTGGAAGATTCCATTTAAAAAATTATATTTTTGAGTACAGGTGTAATGTAAGTGTTTTGTGTAATTACAATTTTGACTTTAACTGTAACTGTTTTATCATTTTGGTGTAACTGTATTTCGAATGAATGTGTCTATTTTGGTGTTACTGTATTTTAAATGAATGTGTGTATTTGTAATTGCACTAAGTATTTAACTTTACAGATTATTGGTACTTTCCTCATCTTGCAAAAATTGCAATATTGTTATTCAAAACCGGTTGCAAAATGAGTTCAACATTAAAGCGTCAATTAGCAGCGTTAGCTGCAGCCCCATCGTCTTTGCTGATTCCTGAAAGGCGAAGAGTTTCGATTTTATTTCCACCAGGAGAAGCTGCTAAATATGATAAAGAAGCTTTTTATCAAATTGGTAAACATTTAATATTTATAACTAACATACTACCTACATGTATATGTTAATCTCATTAAAGGAGGATTGATTTTTGATTGGGGTGAAACGACAAGTAAGAAAGGCTATAATATTTAAATCTGATTTTCATTTTCATTTTGTTTAATATTCCAGGTCTTGAAGGACTCGATGAATTGATTTCTCTGAACCCCGAAGTTTTCACTCCATTTCGGCTTTCACTGATATTTTCTGAAAAGTCCAAAGAACTGGAACGTGCTGTGGAGGATACAAAGACAAATGAACAGTTGAATGAGTGCATTGAAGATTTCCTGATATCAGTTTCGCCGTATTTAATGATAAAGTCGACATTAAAGGCAATTGAATGGCTGGTTTATAGGTATGTCAGTATATATGGTTATAAATATTCACCTTTTTTGTATTATGTATGTTTAGTTTAGTATACTAACGAAAGCTAATATTTTTGACAGATTCCACATTGAAAAGTTCAACATAGATTCTATATTACAATGCGTCTTGCCGTATCACGATACCAAGACTTTTGTACTTGTAATTCAGGTAAGAACAACGCTATAAAAATGTTATTAGTATTCTTAATCAATTGATATTACAACGCAGTTTTAAGAATGAAGCCTTATTGATTGTAATTTTTAGATACTGGAAATCGAAAACTACAAAACCCATCGAGAATGGAAATGGCTGGAACCTTATGTAACATCAGCAATGGCCGTCCCTAAAGCAATATTATTTGCGAATTCCAACGTAAACTTCGTGTTGTGGCTTTTTGCAACATTGGGAAAGTTTGTACGGGTAAGTACATACACCCTTTTCGCATTTATGACATTGGATTGAAATTTCAATTTTGATCATGATTTTTCTGCCTTCATGTTTGTGCTAAACGCATGCATGTTTATTATTTTAGGTTCATTTCAACAATCTTTCTAACTTAAAAGTGTTTATCGCTTTTATGACTTCTACATTGATTGGGATAATGACGAAACTGAATAGAAAGTTGGCCACAAAGTCGTTGCATACTAATAACAGAAAAACTGTTGCTGCAGCTGTAATCGGTCAAATTGAAGAACTTTTAGACGCAATATCTAATGAAGAAAGTTTGCAAAACAACGAAGAAATCAATGCGATGATATATATTGTAACCGCTGTATTACACATGTCAATGTTGGAAAATCAGGACCTAAAACCTGTGATTGGTCACAAGTTGAAATCGATTTGTAAACATATTCTCAAGGTAGTCATGATCAAGTTATTCAGTTTAACAAAATTAATATTCTGTAATTTTTAATCGTATTTTTTATTGATTCAGAGCCATCCTTATACTCAAACGACTGAAGCGTTTCTGGTATTGAACCTCTTAAGCATTTTTTTGAAGTCTTGGCATCTTGCTTCTCACCGTCATTTGAACAAAGGGTTATCTGGAATTGCGTTGTTGTCTGATGACTGGGATTTATTCAGTATAACATATAAATTGATCATTTCTAATGCAAGTGATTCAAACAAACTCAATCCGACTTCCATACTAAATTGGCTGAGCCAAATTCAAATGAGCATTGAACAGAGAAGTGAAATATTGAGGTGAGCTATAAACACAGTTATTAATTGCATTATTAATTCAAATTGCGAGTAATGTTATTCTTGAATTTTATTTTGTTCTTTAGAGAGGTTTATATGGTTTACAAGAGCTGTAAAGACGATAAACAAATGCAGCGCTGGGGGAAAGACTTCATTGTACTTTTTGAAACTCAATATCCCTTAGAGTTTGGTGTAGCCTGCCAATCCAACCACGAAATTGCTGAAGATTTTACTACAGTTAAAACCGGAAAAAATAATGACCTTTTATCTCAACATCCAGATGCAAAAATAAGAGTGAAAGCGGTTACATCGATGCTTAAACGAATTTTTCCATCAAAATTATCTAAGGAAAAAAAGAAAGTCAACTCGAAGGGTGTTAAAACGTCTAAGAAGAAGGTCATTATATCGAAGAAATTAAAATTAGTTCCAGACAAAAATCCAACGGCTCAACTTCTTATGGAAAGATTTGTTGATGACGATCCATTAGTTGTTCATGCCATACTAAAATTAAAATTAGTGTGTTTACAAGAGCTTTTTTTGACCGAAACATTAATTGAAAAACTGTCGATAGTTGTGGCTAAAAAGACGAGTAAAAAGTGTGTCAAGCTTGCATTGAAAAAACTTTGCCTAATTGCACAATCACTTCCCCCCTGTGAACAAAAATCAAAGGTACTGTGTAAATTATTACTCCTAATAATCATTATTGAACAACATTGAACAAGGATTCAAAGCATCTTAATTATTTGTTAATCGTAATGATTTTCATTTGCAGATATTTTCCGTGTTATTGCCGCTCCTTTTCCCACGTACATCGGTGAGACTTGGATTTTCAAAAGCAATTTTGGGTTCGACGTTTGCCAAGAAGGATGAGTTTTTAGCCCAATACATGTCAGGTGTGTGCAATTTCTTAGGCATTGTATAGTACTAACACAGTAAGCTAATGCTGTTTTTAAAGTAATTAATTAACTAGATATACTAATCCGTCAATTATATGGCATCTAATTTTATAACAATATAGTGATTGGAAAAGACGACATCACCCCGGATGAACTAAGCCAATTTTCGTATGAAGTAATTTCAAAAGCCATGCAAAACGGTTTGAACTTCGTAGAAAACTTCGATCTAAGTACACCGATAAAAACATTATTTGCTAGCCTTCAAACGACGAGTGCTCTACATATAGAAAAAATCATTACCGCTGCAGACAATGTATGTCTTCCATTAATATTCGTTTTTCAAGAATTACTTATTTGGAAAGAATATAATATTTTATTATTTTATGCTTATCTTACTTTGTTAGTTCCCCGTGTCATCAACGGTCGGATACCCTGTAACAAAAGAAAATTTCGTGAAGTGTGTCGATATTGCTGAAAGAAAGCATAAATTAAGTCTGGACATGATATTAACATCTATTTTGAGTGTGGAGATTAAAGACAATCAGCAAATCAAAAACATATTTAAGTTTACCTGGAAAATGGGCGAAGACATTAAAAACAAGAATTCATGTTTCAAATTTTTACAGGATTTCCGCAAGGTACAGTTTGCTTTCTAAATATTTTATTTTCATGTCACATCATAGTTTCATATATAGTTGCTTCGTGTTCTTGTTCGGAAATTTCGATCTTTCTGATAAAGCTTGATTTAATGAATGACTTATTTGATTTATCCAGAAATGCTTTAAAACTGAAAGAGACGAAATGGAATTTTGGTACTACATGCTACTCCAAACGTGTTTACAAGATGATATAAATGATGAAGAGGAGTCAATAAGAGCGGAATATTGGCCACTTAGAACTTTGCAGTTTGTAACAGCATTTCTTGGAACATCTGGTAGCAATAAAAGTTCGAAAATCGTTGAAATTGCGTCGCCTAAAGAAATAAATCTTCGTAATCGCACGGTGATGAAAGGAAGCTTAGATAAAAGCCAAAATGTAGGTGTGAGATCTCCGAAAAAGGATGTTGAGTTACTAGACTATTGGCCGCTTCTAGAAATTTGTCTGGCTCGATTCATTTCCCATAACTCGAGTCGTATTCGCCTCTGGTCATTAAATTGTATTCGAAAGGTGCAAGAAAGGTCTACCGATAAGAAATTAAAAAGTTTTCTTGCTCAAATTCTTGGATACGAAAATGAAATTCTAGCGGATGAACAGTAAGTGTTTCGTCATAACTTCTGTACTCTCATTTAATAGAATTCAACTATTTATTAGCTGCAATTTTTGCTATTTAGGCAAGGGGCTGCAGTTATCGCCAGCTTATTAATGGACAATACTTACGAAGTAATTCTAAAAAGATTAATGGACGCTGTTTTGTCTAAAAACTGTACACCAGTGGTAATTCTTGGAATCCTTAACATATTCCAGTATATTTCGTCTCAGGTAAATGTCCTATTTCATTAGCATTTGTTTTCATATTTCTGTAATTATAATAATTTACTAATGTTATTTCCCCTTCAGGTGTTTCCACAACTCGTACCTTTTGCATCCGAACTTCTTGATTCTTGCGTGGACAATGAAATAACGAAGGCAGTATTCGACTGTTACGATGGAACTTTGGAACACAGTAAATTGGTTATCAAAGCCTTACAGAATAAATCGACATACAAAAAAATCACATCAAAGATCACTAGAGATATTTACGAAAAATACAGCTTGCCAGAGAAAAAGGCAATCTTTGCTATTATGGTTCAAACCGCCTTAGATTGTGAATTGCCAGAGGTATGTCTGTAGTATTTTAATTTTCCCAAAAATTATTTATTTTTTAGTCATAATTGTATAGACAATTAATCTCTGTTTTATATAGGTGAAGGTTTCCATTCAAAGATGTGTTCGAAAGTGGTATTTGGATGCTGCTATTGTTTCCCATGAGTTGGTCAAGTGCATTGGAATGCAGAAACGGAATTCAACAGCACCTAACAGCAAGTCTATACAGTCTGCAGATAAGAATTCCAAAATAATGATGGCTTTAGATGCGGGCTGGACAAAAAAGACCGAAGTTGTGTTAGAATTCATTCAAAGCAAGAAAAACCTGAAGAACAAAGAAAAACTTATCGTCCCGTTATTTCGCATCTTGAAAACGTATGAAATTTGATGATGAATGGAATATTTTAATTTATTCACTTTAAAAGAGTTTAACTAATGACTATTCTGCTGATAGATGTATTGTTCTAGAGGAACAGTCACCGGTTGAGTACTTGAAACAATTAGTTTTGACTGGACTGACAATTTGCTGCCAAGAAGACGATAACACCACAAAACCAGATGCAAACGGTAATCATTTATTTGCCTAGACACTAAATTAACCCTTTGATTGTTAAACTTTGTATTTAAACAACTTGCTTTTATCTTTACAGAGTGGGTTCACTTCAACGTAGAATTAATTATCGATTGTCTTCGATGTTCAAGAAATCCACAAACTCATCATCATGCTCTGATTTTACTTAACTATGCTGCAAAGCGCTTCCCTGTAAGTGGTTCACATTTACATTGTATAATAAGAGATATTACATATTTCCAACTTTCAATTTATGAGTTATGTTATATTGTAACAGGAACAAGTGTTACATGGCATTATGAGTTTGTTTACCTTCATGGGGAACTCCATTCTTCGTCAAGATGACACGTACAGCACACAACTTATTCAGCAAACTGTTACATCCATTATTCCCACTCTGGCGAAAACGGGAAGAGGAAATGTTCGCCAGGTTTCCACTAATTTGGTCTCTGCAGGAATATTTCGCGTATTTACCTCTGCTGTTCAAGACATCCCAGTGCACAGGAGACTTCCGGTTTTTAAATCTTTGGTGGAGACCTTGGACCCAGTCGATTCTATGTGGCAGATTTGCATAATCATTGTTGACAATGCATTGAACCGAGATAAAAAGAGGTACGATTAAGAATTAAGGAAAAAGGAATTAAATATAAATCTGATTGTACGAGATAATATTATTTATATTGATTATTATTGATTGCATGATTATATTAATCATTCATGTTTTCTTTTCAGGAGCAATCTAAATGCCGATTTAGAGTTGGCTACAGATCTTGTTTGGAATTTCGAAGCTAAAACAGTTTTGTTAACCCTTGAGAAGATTTATACCTTTTTGACTTCTTTGCCTTTATATAACCGTAAGTGCTACAATATACGTTTATAACTACAGATATGGATAAGACAAGTTGCTTAAAAATTGAATTTTCCAATGCTAGTGGATCACAGTACATAAGTTTTGCAAGTATTTAATCCGTTGTTTGTTTTCAGGAGAGTTATCTAAAGAAGAGTTTCAACAGGCCAAAAATACTCAAGACACAACTGCAAAGTCGATTCTGGATATCAGCAGAAAGGAAAGTTTGAGAGACGTTCAGCTTGTTGTACTTTTCACGTTAGAGTTAATTTCCAAAGTCGCCTCCAAGGTAGTCATGTTTTTTATTACCGTGCTCTATAGTCCAAATAATCGATCGAATTATTAATTAAAATATTAAACCTTACGAATTTGCAGTTTGAACATTGTGAAGACGCAGGATTGCACTATGACTCCTTATTGGGGAAATGCCTTACTTTTTCTCGATTGGTATCGGCCATGAACGAAGACAAAATATTCCGACTCATTGCTCACAGAAACTTTGAGGTTGTGGAAAAACTAAACTCCGCATTAGATCCTAATGATTTCGTGCGTGTGGTTGCTTCGATTCTAAAAAGAGACAATATGAATGTGAAGAAAAAGATCATGGACATGCTAAATCAACGTATAGTACAAAAGGTAATAATTAATACACAATGATTTATGTTGATGACTTATAATATCTTCGCAATCGACTAGTAATTATTTGTAATAAATTTCTTCGTAGATCGAATGGTTCAAGGATACGAAAATCCTAATTGACTTGCTGGAGCCCCTTACCGCCATCATATTGAGTATGGAACCGGATACGGAAGAAAATGTTGTTTTAATCCAAACTGCTTTCCTATCTTTAAAGCTAATAGCGAAAAATTTGGCACAGAGCCACCCTGAAGATTTTTCGGCTGTATGCGACCTTACGTTTTCTCATGCTACGCACAAAAACCGATTAATGTGCTCGTCCGCTCTTTTGTGTATGGGAGAATTATTCTGTTTGAAATCAATGATTCTGCCGAATTTGAAATCTGTAACAACAGCTATACTAAAAGCTTTTAAAATATGTTCGAAGCAACAACAAATTGATGAACAGGGTATTGATAGTGATGGCCAAGTTACTAAACCTGAAGACCAAATAGAAGATCACTCTTATATGACTGCAAATCTACTTTGTTTAAGCACAATGACGTGTCTCAACAAATTGGTCGAACAGCTAGGCTCTTTCATAGGTGCAAAATTTTTACAGAAAGCTTTGACCGCAGTTCTCAAAATTGATGGAAAATTTGGATTCGGTGAAAAAGCAGACAATCGTAAAAAAGTATTCGATCAAAGGCTGAAAACATTATTGAAGTCAATCGCAGTAAAAATTCCTCTTCGCAATTCCCTCATTCCAATTCGAGGAGCAGTTTCCGATTTAGCTGAACACCCTAAATCCATCGTTATTCTGATGAATTTACTCAAGGAAAATTTGGTTGCCACTGCTAAACCTGATTTCTCAATCATTGGTGCATCTGTTTGTGATGCCTTTTTAGATGAATTTCTTCCTCTGCGTGAAAAACTGTCTGATAACCGTCATGAAACTAACGGCGATGGGGAAATGATTCAAACCGATTACGTTAGTAATATGAATGCGGAAGACATTGACAGAGTGGAAGATTCAGTGTTGGACTGTTTAATTACCGGAATTGTCTTAAAGATGTCTGAAGGCCACTTCAGACCTTTTTATCACCGAATTTTTGATTGGGCGGAAGACAACCTGAACCGTCTGATCACCTTTTATAGGTTAGATGTTGTGATTGCATACATTTTATTTAATTGCATTATAAGTAGTTGAATTGTATGTAAAATCAAATAAGAACCAATATTAACTGAGTTTGCCCTTTTCGTAGATTTAGCGCTGCTGCTGCTGAAAGATTGAAAAGTCTCTTCACCACTTTTGCTGGATACGTGATCAACAAATCCGTAGACAACTTATCACGAGATATAAAACTGACTAAATCTAAGCTGAAATTTTTTTATCACATATTTTATAATGATCGTGAAGGATTCATTACAAATGACAGATTTAATTCTTTAATTCAGCCCCTTGTTGATTTGGTAAGATAATCTTTAGACGCATTTTCTTCCACTACTTATCTTAATTTCAGAGTTACTTAACTTTGATAAAATTCAATTGAGAGATTTAATTTCCATTACAGATTGAATCGGACTTCGTTATCAGTGGACAAATCAGCATCAAAGAATTGAATAATACCATCGTTCAATTAGCAGTAGCCACAAATGACCTGAATCGTTGGCAACATTTAATTGAATTGATATCATACAAATCACAACACAAAAACAGTGCAGTGCGACTATTTGTAATTTCAACTTTGGAAGCAGCAGCCAATGAGCTGGGAAAAGACTTCCTACCATTGCTACCACCCGCAGTTCCATTCTTGGCGGATTTGATGGGCGATGATGATCCTGCCGTTGAGGCAGAGACACAAAAAATGCTACTAAAGTTAGAAAATATTGTTGGGGAACCTCTGCAATCATATTTTACATTATAGCATGTACGCATTCTTTGTAGATTTTTTAACGTTTTAGACATCTTGATAAATGTATTGTTTTATTGTTGTCTTCAATGTGACATTAAATTATCAAGAATCAGTAAAGGACTGTTGTATTCTTCAATACATAATTTCATAAAAATATTTAAATTCATTAACTAAAGAACGCAATTCATGTACTTACTAATTTAATATTGTTCACATTGTGGATTTGCTAATTCATAAACCATAACACTACAGTATTAATACGAAAATTAACAATCGCTGTATCTAAGCTTAGACTTGTAAACCTTAGGAGACATAAATTCTATAAACGATTTCATTTTTTTACACGCTCTTTCTGAAGGTCTTGTAAGGAGAGAGTTCCCAGATATTCTTATCACTCCTTTCGGTTCGTCTATGTTCACATCAAAGACTGTTTCTCGTTTGGGAATACCTACAACAGAGATTTATTTATCAATATTATACAAAAAATATTATCGTATCATCGTAACTCATTAGATTTATTGCATTGTATTATTGGTTTTTATTTATAGATGAAATATGACAAGCGATACATGAAAAATACTTACTTTTTGTGGAACCAGATTCAGTTACAATAACAAAAATATTTTTTGTTTCTTTGATAACAATTCCTTTTAAATGGATGTAATCTTTACAGTTAGACTCAATAACATTTATCATTGCTCCGTGGAAATCCAATCGGTTCATCTTAGTCTGAGGATTCGTTTCACCACTGAAACACAAAAATTACAATACAATTGCAATACTTTGATTGATATCGGTAATGGCAATGGCATACAATTCAAAATCAACTTACTCCAGAACTTCGGTGACATAAGACCTCCATGTCGAATTCAATTCCACAAAATCTTTGTATGGCAGTCTCTTTGGCACTTTCTTTTGAAGCCGCAATCTGATTTTTCGGCTAACAGTGCTAGTTTTCTCCATGGCGAAAATGGATTTTTTTATGCTGCAGGTTTTAGGTTCAGATCGGCCGAGTACAAACGTCTAAAAATATTATTTAAAGATTATCAACATTTAAATTTCAGATTTTTGTTTCATTGCTATATGCATTGCTGCAGATTAAAAAATGTTTAAAGCACGTACCCTTTTCAGTGTCTGATCGATTTCTCTTTGGACTCTAGTAGCTTTTGGAAACGATTCTTTTATGAAAGCTGTCACCTGATCATAATCACTTTGAGCAATAGGTCTTGGATCGGGGGTTCCATTTTCATGCAGCTTTTTATACACCCATACAGATGACTTCTTCGGAGTTGATGGCGAACTCTCACTCATAATTGTATATTATGTCAATGTCTATTACGGTGGGATAAATATAATTACAAAATAAAGGAACCGCAAAAACTATTAAGTCAATAACGCACTAACAGTCTCAATAACTTAACATGGACAAACAGACTAACTTATTACTAAACAAACACAATCGTTTGCATCAAAAGGATTTTACAGTTTTATAGTAGTATAAATGAAAAGGTAATAAACCGTATCGTTTTGAAAGGGAAGGATCATATGGGTTAAAATTGACTTTCTGTAATCTCTTCAAATATATGTTTGCTGGAATACCACATAGAAAAAGAGGCATGCACTTCTTGTCGATAGATTTCTTCATTGACTGTGCCTATTTATCCACAAATACAGAAAAAATAAGATACTAATAATAATAATCCAAATATGGAATGAATCGCAACGATAAGAAAGTGTGCCATTGTATATCGCTTACTTTTTCGTAGTGACTGTTTGCATGTGAAGCTAGTTCATAAATAATATCTTGTATTTTCTCTTTTTGATTATTCCTGATAAAATTTTCTTCGGATACTTTATGTTTAACCATAAGTTCTTGTGGTACTAGTACCCTGCTTCGCTGAGCATTAAAAGGTAAGCTGCGTATGAAGGTAGATATTCCTATTGCTTTCCCTAAGTGACTAGCCGCATGGTCAACATCTACATTTTTAACTCCTAAACAAAAAACATTTATATAAGAGTTTGGTAAATGATATTTTTAAATCACATTGATTTCTTGGTAAATCTGATCATTTTAAATACCTAAAATTTCAAGACCGATATATATAATCGGGGTAAACGCTTGATCACAATATTGTTCTAAATCACTTGTGCTCTTAAATGGTGTATCTGTCATAACTTGCTCTCGACCCTCCACCAAGTTTACAAACCATTTTTTTGATACATTGTTTTCAACCACCGTCTAATAGGGAAAATGAAAATACATGTATATTTATGCATGCCCGAGTATTTAATAGTATTAAACTAAACTACTTTAGAATATTTTATAATTTGTTCTACTACTATGTTTTGATCTGCGATTCAATACCCTGCTTAATGCAATGGCGACAGGATGACGAGGCACACTTTTAAAATTCTTAGACTGTTTCGCTATAAAAAGTTGATTAATTGCGTCTCTCCAGAAAGTCAATCGACCAAGACCAATCTCTTTCTGCGATATTTGGTCACGAACAAGGGAAATTTCTGTACTTAACGCTCTTACACCAAATATGGAAGTTCGTAACCGAGCATCTGGTAACAGCAATGTACAGAGGAAGTTTTCGTAATCATGTTTCCTACATATAATGGGGGGAAGTAAATGATGAGTATAAAAGTTAGCAAGTTGTTTGGACTAAAAGAAGATAAGATTCAGATTGTTAAAAATTGGCATAAAAATAATAATAAATACCTAATCAAAAGTTATAGTAAACTTGCTATTTTTGTAGATGATATAAATATTTGAAATATTAAAAAAATACTATCAACTATCAAGAGCAAAATCAGTATTATAATATTTTGAAGTCTACAACTATTTACTAAAAATAAAAATTGAGATTACCTAACCAAATCAAGGCAGTAATCGCCTTTTGCTGTAGTTTTAGCACTGGACAGGGCTCTGATAGTCGACCAGTTGTAATAATGATTAGGTCTGAGACATCGGATTAACAAATTAAAAGAGGTTACTCTCATACTCAAATGTTGACAGCTGATCCTTACGGTTTTTTGAAATTGTGCACCTTCAACCTTTCTGGAACAAAAAACAAATACTGAAATACTTATTAATTTAATTAAATTACTGTACATTTACATTTTGTTAAATTGTAAATATTTACACTTCAAAATACTCATCTACACATTTACCTAAAGTGCGAAGTGAACGAGTGAAGTAAACAGATTATCAAAAACTTCCATGCCTGTAATAATTTGATTGCTGATGTTCCCGCGGAATCATGGTAAATACCGATTTCTCAAAACATTCTCTTTGCCGGTTTGTTCATTGATCTGGGAATTTCACAGATTGTATTTCGGGAAATCAGACAGTCATTTAATTTTTACCTTATCATAGTTGTTTGCAGGTTGTGCTGGCGGATGCTGTGATGAAAGATTAGTCCGTATTTAGATTAGGTATTTAGTCCTATTCTTTATTCATGAAATCGCCGATTTTGGACTGAAAAATTACTGCTTTGACGTTTGTTCTACTTTATTTTATATCTAATCAAGTATTCCACTGTAGAATTTCCACACAAATCACAATCTCTAGAATTCATTAAAAGCTTTATGTTCTCTTCTTTTATACAGAAATTGTTTCGTAGTAGTACATCAAAAAGTGTGGTAGTGAAAAACAAGTTTGCGTCTGCAATTTCTTCTGTGTCTTTAAGCAATTCTGGTTTTGGAGCTTATTCGTCATCCTTAAGAGGTAAACATTTCCGGTGTAACAGTAACAAGTCATCTCCACGAATTTCGTCTGTCACTCAAGTACAATCACCGTCGTCCCGTTCTCAATTTGCGGAAAAGTTTCGCGTGAAAAATACAAGAAATATGTCAACTTTAACGCAAGCTGCACCTGCCAGTGGCAAGGTTGAATTTAGTCGACTTCCATCAAATGCAATTCCTTCAAACTATGACATTACGTTGAAACCTGATTTAGAAAAATTTACTTTTGAAGGCTCACAAAACGTCAATTTGGAGGTATGTTGAACCTGTTTTCACAAAAACTGTCATAAGCTTTTAATTTGTTATAAAAAATAACAACTAAAAATTCATTTTGTGATTTCCAGATTAATGCAACATCTCCTGAAGTACAAATGAATGCTGCCGATTTGGTGGTCGATAGTGCCGTATGGAAGTCGGAAGGGGATCAGGTACAACAAGTTGCAGCTGGTATCAAATTGGACCCAGAAAGAGAATTGTTGACAGTTCTCTTCGATCCACCAATTCAGCCTGGCAGAGGCACACTTTCACTGACTTTCCAGGGAACTCTAAACGATAAAATGAAAGGATTTTATCGATCAAAGTATACGACAGCCAGTGGAGAAGAAAGATATAATGCTGTAACTCAATTTGAGTCGACTGATGCCAGGCGTTGCTTTCCATCGTGGGATGAACCGGCATTGAAAGCTACTTTCGATATTACTTTGATAGTTCCAAAGGATAAGGTCGCGCTCTCTAACATGGTATGTGTTTTAATCAAATTCTAAGAGATCATCACGAACGATGTGTTTACGAAGGATGGGGATCACTGGGGATGGACACAAGTCCACCTTAAAAATGCAGTTTTGATTACCGGGAATGTTTTGCGTGGGCGGCTTTTTTGCCGTGATGAAGGTTAAATATATAGTTAGTCCACACATCTTTTGAAAAATCCGTCAAACTATGCCCGAAAAAATGGCCCCAGAAAGGAAAGCTGCAGTAAAAACGCTTTCCAAACAGAAAAGTCAGCTCCAAACATAATATGGTAAAAATTGCAAGGTGGACTTGTGTTGTATCTCTATCCCCATCCTTTGTATCAGTTTATTCGTGTTATATAAACCAAACTTTATTACATACAAAACTTGATTCCGATGTTACAGCCAGTGAAGGATATAAATCCTTACTGCGACAGTGACCAACAAGGACTGCATGTCATTAAATACGACCGTAGTCCTATTATGAGGTATGTTAAAAATCTAGTTCTTTGTTATTGATATGTAGCAAGTTATATTTATCCTTTAAAAAGGTTGTGAAGTAATGAATAAATTAACATTTTTGTAGCACCTATTTGGTAGCAATCATTGTTGGAGAATTCGATTATATCGAAGCTTTATCCACGGATGGAGCTGTAGTTTGCCGTGTTTACACACCAGTAGGAAAAACTGATCAGGGAAAGTTTGCTCTGGATGTGTGTATTAAAGTTCTTCCGTATTACAAAGAGTATTTTGGAATTGCATGTATGCGTAAATAGTATTTTAAACGAAATATTGTCAAATGATTTCTACACACCAACTGTAGCATTACTATGTAACATGTTCCCAACTTTTTCAGATCCTCTTCCAAAAATGGATTTGGTCGCTATAGCTGACTTCTCGTCAGGTGCTATGGAAAACTGGGGTCTCGTCACTTACAGAGAAACATGTTTGCTGGTCGATGAAGAGTCAACCTCAGCGACAAACAAACAATGGGTGGCTTTGGTCGTTGGACACGAAATTGCGCATCAATGGTTTGGCAATCTGGTTACGATGGAATGGTGGGATGGTAAGTTATTGCCTAATATCGATCCATTAAATTATTGTGTAGCGTACATAGTACATTCTACATTGTTTATAAACTTTGTTTTTCCTTTACTCTTAGGACTTTTCTTGAACGAAGGCTATGCGTCCTTCGTTGAATATATGTGTGTTGAACACTTATTCCCGGAGTTCGATATTTGGACACAATTTTCAACTGAAACATACATTAGAGCATTGGAATTGGACTGTCTACAAAACTCTCATCCTGTTGAAGTTCCTGTTGGTCATCCTTCTGAAATAGACGAAATTTTTGATGACATTTCGTACAGCAAAGGTGCATATTCTTCTGTAAACTTCTTTACACGGTGCCGACGGTGCAATACTTTTTGTGTAGCAGAAACAGGGACACTCATGTATCTGTACATTTTTAGGTGCATCTATTATAAGAATGCTGCATCAGTATATTGGAGACTCTGACTTCAGAAAAGGAATGAACACCTATTTAACTCGTCATCAGTACAAGAATGCTACGACTGAAGATTTGTGGAGAGCACTTGGAGAGGCAAGTTCGAAGCCTGTTGCAGCCTTGATGTCAACATGGACAAAACAGATGGGATTTCCATTAATTAAAGTTACTGCCACTCAAGAGGGCAATAACAGAATACTTAATTTAACCCAGGAGAAATTTTGGGCTGACCCAACACTGAGGGAAGATAAAGAAGCTTCAAAGAATTACCAATGGATGATTCCATTAACATTCAGCACAGCCGATGACCCCTCGAAAATAATTGCTAAGGAATTGATGAAGGATACAACTTTGACTGTTACTATTCCGAATGTCAAACCGGGCCAATGGGTGAAGGTATTAGTTTGTCCTGAAATTATCTTTAACTTAATTAGTACCTCAAGTATACAAATTTAATTTAAATTTACGCATTATTTTGCAGCTAAATCCTGGTACTGTTGGATATTATCGTGTTCGGTATGCACCGGAAATGTTAAGTCAGTTTATACCTTCTATTAGCGACAGGACAATGCCTCCACTTGATCGATTAGGACTGTTGGACGATCTTTTTGCTATGGTGCAATCTGGAGAAAGTAGTACTATCGACGTAAGTCAATTTGTTATCCTTCACAGTCACATCGTGTTATTAAATCGATTACTTAACTTTAATTTTTAACCTATTGCTCACAGATTTTAAAACTGTTGGAGGCATTTAAAGACGAAGATAATTACACTGTTTGGTCAACCATTAACAATGTCATGGGAAAATTAAATCTACTGATGTCTTACACTGAGCATCACACTCAATTCAAAACTTACGGACGACAGCTTTTTGAAACTGTTGCTGGCAAGGTTGGTTGGACTGCAAATGAGAGTGAAGGTAATACCTAATAGACATGCATAGTAGCTAGAGGATAGTAGTGTCTCATTCTCACACAAATAACAAAAAATGATTCTTTTCAGATCATCTCCAAACATTGTTGCGTTCGTTGGTCCTATCTAGAATGGTATCATTTGGGCACGATGCAACAGTTCAGGAAGCATTGTCACGTTTTCATCCGCACATTCGGGGAGAAAAGTTGATTCCCGCAGATTTGAGATCCCCAGTATACAAAGCTGTCCTTTCAGTCGGTGATAAGGAGGTGTATGACATCATGTTGAAGGTTAGGAACAAATTCGATTTTTTATATATCTCTGGAATTGTGCGTTCGGAAAATCAAACTACATCTCCAGAATTATTATAGACTTTTATGACAGCGTCATTTTAAAGTATCCGTTTACATTTGATAGGCATGCACATGTTCACATTGAATTCGAAATTCAATATTGGTTTTTGTTTTCAATGTCCTGATATCTTCAGTCAAGATTGATTGACATGAATAAGATGTGAGCATTTTTATTATTCCAACTTGATTAGATTCAAAAGAAGCAGTGCTAAGAAAATGTAGACGACAGGACAGAGTGATATGGTAATAAATGGTTTGAGAAATAGCATGTTGTGAGTAGTATGTAGAGTTATAATGTATTTAATACGAAATTAGATTTGTATGGTACCCAGTACCCATCATAATAATGAGAGTGAACGGATGCTGTTTTTAATCGTGTATGTTACGGCAGATGGAAATGAAATAGATGTCTTGTGTTATTGTATTTAATTTAAATTTGAATGCATAAACAGATAGACATGCATCATTCAAATCAAACAAAAGTCTGGTAAGTCAAGTATGTGTTTAAGCATTGTACAATAGTTCTTCTGTATTTGTTTAGTTACGTGTGTGTGATTCGATTGTAACTGATACAAGGCTTCGCAGCGACAGTTAAAGAGAAATGGATGAGCTGATGAGGTTTCATTACGAATACGAGATACGTGTATCAATATGGATGGGGCAAAGACAGATTTGAAAAGTAGAAAGTTATTTATGCTGTCGAGTTGTTTTGAAAGGTGTATTACTGAAAGACTGCAGGGGTTTTATGATTTTTAAAGATGTGTGTGATGATGATGAGCTAGGTGTAGTCGTAGTATACGGATGTGCGCTGCTGCTCGAAATACTGCATACAACTGTGCCTACTTCCTTCAGATTTTCAGGTTGATTTGCTTCTGTTCTCTTTCGGTCGACCTGTATGCCTTGTGAATGCTGATCAGTGAAGCATAAATCAGCTTAAACTTTTACCGTACCAATAGTAGAGGAAAGATAGTTGTGGAATGAATTTTATTTATGAATTGTGAATTTAATTTAAGTTAACGAATTTAATTTATTGATTGAATTTTTGTGATATGAAAAGTAAGCATGTCACATAAGGAATTTTATGTCCAATATTTCCGTAAGACTGAAAACATGCGGAGACAGTTTTTCACTGATGATTGAGTGATATTTACAATAGCTGAGTGAGTCTTAGTGAGTCCAGAATATAATGACGAGTGTTTAAACCTGCAAGTTACCTAAAATATACAATATACCTATAGTCATTTTGAATTTTCAATATACATGTTAAGTTACGTCCTACACATTGTTACTTGCAAGAATAATAATTTTTCTAGCATATATAAAAGATGATTGTTTTGAACGCAATCTTCATCTGAAGATGACTATGTTGAAATCCAAGTAGGATCGTTAAACGTGAAGTCTTTACCATTATCATCTTTGAATGTTTGGTAAGCCCTGCAATGCAACTCCTGCAGTGTATTGAGTGTTTTTTCATGTAACGAATAAAATTCTCTTGACTTATATTATAAGCTAAGTTGAAATGGATCTGCTGAGCTGGACTTGACACGTGCTAGTCATATTCTCTTATGTAATTAATACGTCTAGTCAGAGGGGTGGAAAAAACGATAATGACACCTTTAATTAAGCGGGCGGAGTGGTAAAAAATGTTCTAGTATCATGTTGTAAAAAATTGAAGTATTACACATAGGTAGCTTATAGGTAGCAAGTGTAAAATATCAAATGTACTTAGAGTACGAAGAGTAAGATTTAACCATTGAGACGGAGAAAATAAGAATAGTATTACAACAATCCTAATTGTAGATAGAGATGAGTCGAAATAATTTCGTCTACTATTCAAGGTACAGGAAAAATCAGATAAAGAAATCGCAACGCAACGCGGCCACATTTCTTACAGCGTGTGTGTGTAATTAGTAGGATGTTTTTCCTTGTATTAGTGTAAGAAAGAGTAAATGCAGTCAGTGCAGTGTCAGTTGTGTCAGTAACTATTTTAATGTAGATTTATGTGGTACAGTCAACATTTTAGAAGGATGGATGGATTAAATGTGGATTTTAGAAGTAAGGCTGGACAATTGGTGAGTGAAGAACAAGTGAGCTGATTGATTTCTAATGCAATTTGGATTAATGAGATAGATTTGTAGGATGACAGACGAAACTTCCGAGATGATAGGAGTCGGTACGTGTACCTTCCTAGTCATGGCATTGTTATTAGTATTATACGGTAAAAATAAACAATACACACGTAGATATAGATAGATTCACATCTACTATCCAGTGTAAAAGTTTCAGTTCACAATTAACCTTACTTTAGGTATGTAAACGTGTAGTGTATAAAATGAATTGTTAGTCGAGTTAGTCCATTAGTACTGGTACTGATAAATGAATTTATGGAACAATTTCCAGTATATGAAATGTACCTAATTATGCCCAGTATACCTTAACTTAATAATAATGAACTTAACGTGAAAATTTGTAAAAGTATGCAAGAATATAATGATAATATAGGTCGATACAATACATGTTTGTTAAATGAATTTACTTAACACGTAGGATGTAGTTTTTTATCTGTTGCGGTATATTATTTGTATATCTGTATGTTCGGATACATACTAATATACAAGTTATGTTTTTTGTTGTTGTACCTACAGTCCTAGTCATGAGTCATGATCTCTATCTGTAGTAAAAGAAAAGAAAGTCTTATAAATAGGTAGAGAATGCATCCCAAATGTGAAAACATCTCATTTAGTTAACAAAGTAAGACGAACGTATGTTTTTATTGGTAGGAAATCATTGTGACTTGACCAGACAGAATGTTTTTGTAGAGTACTGAGATATGAGACTGAGGATCTATGTGTTATAACTTCATTACGCGTCGATAATGAACTCATTATTTATCTAGAGGGAATGAATACTCGGATGAGAAAAACTGATACAATATTTACTATATGTGTGTAAGCAACATACTTATTGTATATAAGTATTTTAAATTTTATATATGATAGGCAATGTTTTTATATTATACATACCTATATAACTGAATGTGTGGACTGTGAAGTCTTAAGAACTGTTGAAAACATCTCGTATGTCTCGTTGTACTCGACACACAAAGTACCAACAATCTGAAGCTTGATGATTATTATGTTACAAAGTGTATCCTCGCCTTTCCTGTCAGGTTTATATTAGTATGGCTTAGTAGGCTTAGGCATCTTCATTGCTTTGTTTGTTGATTAGAGTTTAAAGTTTGTACTGGGAGATATGATACCAGAGATCTTTTGTAGGTAAAATCTTAGGTGTGCACACGGTCTTTATCTGTGTATTCCTTGCGTCAATCTTCGTGGGTACCATAACCGCATCAACCACATGCCACAATCTCACACTAAACTATTTTCATGTGTGTATGCTAGTAAATACGTCATAAAGGGAAGATTAGTGAAATTGCTTTACCACAGAGTGTTTATGGGGTATTGTTTTACAATATTAGTTTTCGTTTGTTTACGGGTGCAAGTGCCAGTTTACATTTTGAGTTGCTTTCCTTTGAATGGAGATGTTATGAGTTGTTCTGTCCTTTCTGACACGCTAAAAATCGTGAGCATAGTTTAAATATCTTTGATATAGATAGGCATAGGTAACTGTATTTGATCTCTTCTTTTATTCTTAAGTATATGTAAGGCCTATATGCTTGTGTATATTATAAGGTCATTTTCGGGGAAAATTATTAGTTGACTGACATTGCAATTTAATTTGTTGACATCATGTGGGTTTGTAAGTGGTTGACAAGAAACATGAATGCGAAATGAGGAAAAGATGTCTTAATAATAATATGTGGCACAGTTGGAGATTTTTCATGGCTATGTCGCACTGATAAGGACGAGACCTAACAAAACTACACGCATAACTCAAAATGGATTCATGTAACTACATTTGAGACGTGTATTACTTGGTGGCATTTTAGGCAGCTTAGCTATCAACTTAAAGTTAACGCAACATGCCCCACAATAAACTGAATGAGCAATATGTTATGTTAACAACAATATATCTAAAGATTACTAATTTTTAAGCAAAATACAAGTAGATTGAGTAAAGGTATGAAATGTCGGCATATACGAACAGTAGTGCAAAACATTTTTCTTGTAATCAGCCAAAAATAAGTATACTGTTTGGTTTGTTTAAAAATGTAAATATATATAAGTAATTACAAATTCGGATTTTTTGTATCATTTAGCTTTATTGCGAGTCGGATATGATGGAGGAAAAAGACAGAATTGGGAGGACACTTGGAGCTTCAAAGGATCCTGCAATTTTGAAGCAAATATTAGACTTTTCCATATCTGATGACGTGCGTAGTGGAGACTCTGTGTTCATCATAATATCAGTCGGCTTGATGAGCACCATTGGACGGGAACTTGCATGGACATTCTTCCAGGAAAATTGGAAACTATTCCAAGAACGATACCCGGTAAATTTACTGTTTCTATTATTAATATATGTGTGATGTTTTTCGGTTGGTGGTAGGTGCATTGCATAGGTGGTAAAAGCGTAAGTTATTTTGCTGACAAGGTATTCAGTTTACCATTGTCATACTTGCTACTGCTGGAAAAATATTAAAACTTGTACGACAGCAATGTCAGCAAAGTTGTTCTTGGCTGAGAGTTAGACCGTTATGAACTGCTGTCGGGAAGTATCTGGAGCGCATATTCATTACCTGATTATAAACTAGATAGAAGGGTTAGATTCTTGAAGATACACATGCATGAGTGTTCTCATGAAATAGACTTATTGGTGGTTTAACATCTTGTTTCATCATTGTACACCTGGTTCTGGATGTATGTTTTATATTTAATGGATCTCCTTGTAACAAATAACTGGAGCACCCTGCTTTACGCCATTATTTACGTCAATTTGTTTGGAAGAGGGACAGGTTGTTTCAGAAGCTTTACTACGGTAGTAATATTAAATTAATTGCATTCAGATAGAAATGAAGTCAGAATGAAGATATTTATGGTGGCAAATCAGATGTGTTTATTGGCACAAACTTGATCTTTGAATGGGAAGCTGTTTATCACAGGCAGTGACAGGGCTGATGAAAGCGTCTGTAAACATTAGATTAGAAATCATAACGAAAACTTGTTCACGTTCAGCAATATCGGTGGCATCACATATTTTATGTTGTTATTAGACCATTGTGTTCCTTGGCCCTTCTTCGTGGCACTTTCAATCTAACTGCTGTCACTGTCCGCAACACAAAGCTTGAAATTGTAGTTTAGTATTTTTCAACTTGGTCGTAGACTTTTATGTTAACTCTCCAGATTTACGACATTAGTTACTGCCACTAACATTCCTGAGCTTGTGAGTCTAATATAAAGGTAGTAGATTTTTGATTTTTAAGCACAATGTAAAGGGCGCAGCTCTCATTATTAATTCAACCGTTGTCATTAAACTTGAAAAGGTGTAATATTAATTAGTTCGTATTTCGTAACAAGTAGGTAGTTTAAGTACAGCAGGTATTTCCTATTTCATTGCTTGCATTTTTATAAATAATGAATGTGATTCTTCAGGTGAGTGTCAGTATAAGTGTGTGATGTCTTTATTCACACAGCTTTAGACAGAAATTTGTTTAAGTATTAGACTTTAATGTACCATGAGTATGTAATGCAAATGCATAATATTGAATGTGTATGTATAGTGTGGGGCATTCGTTCTTGGTATTTATGTTATGTGTGTCACGTTGTTACAATGAAGTAAATTGTGTGTACAATATACAAATTGTTATTTTTTATTAGGGAGGTCAAATGGTTGGTCGTTTGGTGAAGTATGTCGCGGAAAATTTCGTTACTGAAGAGAAGGCCATAGAAGTGCGAGAATTCTTCCGTGATCATCCATTCCCAGGTACTGAGAGATGCGTAGAGCAATGCATCGAAAACATCCAACTCAACGAAGCTTGGTTGCAAAGAGACCGTTGTTCGTTCAAAGAGTATTTGGCAATCTACTAATCATCCCTTGCCAAAATGCGTTCATTGGATACCTGCATACCATTCTGTCAGATGAATAGCCAAATCCCTGATCATCAGAATTATCTGCAAAAACAAACATAAAAATAAAATGTACATTACTTAACTCACTACTTAATTAACTGTGGTACCAAACGGCGACAATTACAATTAACTTCTACATGGTAATATCAATTCAATTGGAATGTGTTTAAATACAATATGTGTTATTATTAAGGTAATCATTAATGTTTACTATACATGTGATTTGATTATAAATACTTTACTGACAGCATGTGTCTGCTTTGTTTGCTACTCTTTCATTTAATCACTTTCTAGCACACCTTTCAACACATCCTCCCTTTGCGATGTTACACATTAACCACCCTGTTAGTTGTTTTTACCTTACATGCATAGTGAGATCATGCAAATCGTTATCATTAGTGACTGGTAAATTGGAGCGGTGTGTATCGTCTTTGTGTCAACGGATGCAAATGCGATAGTTAATACCGGGGAACTGATGGATTTATCTGTTGGTGCTAGCTAACCGACCAAAAAACAATTTTTGCTGTTAATGTATCTTCATGTCTACAGTATAGCAAACGCATTTTTGTCGATGATTCACGTTCAACCAGAAGTACTGATACTAGAACGCAAAGTAAGAAAGAACAGAGCGTACAGGTGATGATTATCCTAATGATTAGGTTTCAATGCGATCCTGCCATCCAATTAAGGTCGATATTCCTTCAGTGTATTTGCATGTCGGGTGGTCTTCATGTCTGCTCGGCTTCTGCTGCCTGTATACCATCTTAGACTTATTAAAATCATACTCTTATTTGTTTATCTGAATTCTCTGAAAGCATGCTTGAAAAGTTCAGTTTCAAAAATGAAACTAATGCATGCCATTATATAAATACACAAAAGAAACTCAACCATGACCTACAGTTACCTGATATAAATTCTAAGGCTGTGTTTGATGTGATGGCAGATACATTGATGACATAAATCATCACATCTGGATATTTTAAACGCATGCAATTAATTTATACTGCCTTTGTTCGATTTTATTTGCATGAGTTTGAGAGTATAAGTCCTTGCATTCGTTGGTTCTTCTACATAAATGGGCAAACAAGGAATATTTTGTACTTACACGTTTACAATTATAACCTTTTGTAAAGAAATCATAAACTCTAAATTCAAGATTTGCGTGCATATCATTTTAAATATAAAATACAGATTACCTTGTGAATCCATGATTAGTGTGTATCAACCAGGTATGTTTTGGATTCGTGATAAAATAAGTTTTCAATTTTTTACATCAAATTGTACTGTGTACCATGTACACACATTAAGGTTTCACAGGCTATATTGTAGTTATAAAGTTGACGCTTTTGTGACCATATTATTGCAGTGTTGATTATGCTACATTTGCATTTTTTAGTACGAATAACATCAAAGGGGTAAGTTGTTATTGCAGTACAAGTAAGTAGTAAAATGTTTTATGCAGGTGATGATTTTCTATGTGTAGATTATAATACTTTTATAGCTTTTGTCCTTATCTAGAAACATGAATTGAAATTATAATTGTGTTTACTCTCTATCTATGATAAAAATATGACCAATTCCTATCTATACGCACATACCTAATATTAAACTTAATTGCAGTTGTAATTTAATGTAACAAACCGGTAGGGTTCTCTCTCAATACAGTAGTTTACATTCAACAGTTGTTATCAATATAGAATAAATTATCATGTAACTTTCATAGAATAGAATATATACTCAAATGAGTTAGTAAATTCGAATTAGTAGTTAAATGAGCAATAAATAAATTATTATTTAATTTAATGAATTTTCCCCGTAATAAGCATTACGTTTACTTTCGTTTTTGGCATTTATCGCTATAAAATTCCATATTACTTACAATTCCTGGACAGATTCATTCAGGACCAATATAAAATAAACTCTTAAGCATAGCACTCACCATTGTCATAAATGATTTTATTTCCTATACCATTCTACTGTACGATGTCTTCAACATGAATTAAGGCATCTCTGCTCAAGCCAGACCTTTCCTTGATTTTTATCTTGTAAGTAATACTATAGACGGTTGTACTTATGTATGTAATTATGAAGGAAGGACGCGGACAATAATAATATTTTCGAAAACGTGATTGATTCACTGTGGAGAAAACAAATTCATATTTATTTATATATAAATCTCAAAATATGCAGGTCTGCAGGTTTCTTTTCCTCAGTAATAATAGCTGTATACACGATTTCTAGTATGTACTTAATAATTGGTTGATTATATTATAGGGACAGTCACAGTAATGTAAGATATCATTTCAGCATTGCATATTATTCTAAAGTGTGTAAAGCAAGACGAGTGTAACTTACAGAGTTCCACAGGTGCTGTTGCAGTTGCTAACCATGAATGATGATAGTTATAGTTATAGCACGTTTAAAGAAACGAGGCAAATATTTGGAAAGTTTAGAAGGTTATGAATCTGGAATAAGATGAAGTATGAGATGAAATTGTAGGTCGTAGCTACGCTTCTCTAGTACAACACAAGATCGAAGAAATGAGTACAATTTGTCTGTCGTCGGTCTGCATATTATAATGTCTGGATTTGTCTCTCATTATTGTCAGTATCATTGCTTTGCAATTGCAGCTCATATTTCAGCTAACATTACAACTTAATAATTTGCAAAAATTATTTTCTTTAGCTGTCTTGATAACGATTGTGGTGAATTAGTATTTGCATTAGTATCGTATCGAGTTGTTAGCCAACATTGTATGATCAAGAGATTGTGCTTCACCAAAGGCTACATGTATACATATAATATGCGTCCTCACGCAGAATTTACATCGTAATAATAATAATAACATTTCGACAATGAAAATGCCTTGTGTATGAATCTATGTACACTCTCTGCCGTCTCTGCTATGATATGGCATTACAATTATTAAATAAATAAATGTCTTTCTGTATATGAGAGAGTGCACAACGACTCTTTTGACAGACTATATACCTGCATACTATAGGTAGATATGATAATTACATCTCATTTTGGAGTTTATGTGAATTATTTAATGATTTGTAATTTTGTACCCTTTGAAGAGTTGAAAATTACTTGGCATATTACGGAAAGCACAGTGCAAGCACCTACATCATTGACTTCATAAAAAGGGTGCAAAGGTAAATAAGAATGACATAATTTTTTGTTGTAGCTGTAAAAGCATTATTATGTTGTCTACATACATGTAAGTTCGCGTAAGTGAATGTGTACTTTAGTTTTGTATTGTAAAGTGTATAGTATAGTAATGTATGTGTTTCTTTAGATCTTATACACGGTACTCCTCTATATTAATCGGTACTCCTCTATATTAATCTTCGTACACAAGCATGAACATTAATTTAGTGATGAATCCGACTGAATAAATTCTAATAACGTTAATGTTGTGTGCATGAAGTAGCAGGGTTACTTATTGCCACAATACAATCAGACGTAATTGCGATAATGTAATATTTTATGCAAATGTGTAAAACTAAACGCTATAACATTACTTAAAATTATTTAAAAATGAACCAAACGGTTGCCTTTTCATGATAGTGTCATGTTGTTTTGACTTAACTTAATACCCTTGTAGCAGCAAGTACACACACAGTACATACGTAAACACAAGAAATGAATAAAAATATCGAAAATTAGATATACATAAAGAATTTATGAGGTAGTACTCACAGACATAATATATACACAAACGGATACTCTTCAAACATTTTTCTGGCTTATAACTTATTACTATTCGAATTTTGGGACATTTTTCATGTTTATGTCACAAAGTTTTGGGAACAGCGCTGTGCTTCACGTTGCAATAATGCCAACTTGACAAAGCAAATTGTTCAAGTTCACTATACGGAGTATTCATGTGGCCGCGACAAAATTTTGGAATAAATTGAACTCGGTAAACCATTTTTTGTTTCGGTGGACACTTAATATTTTGCGTATAGAAATTGCTGCTGAGTGAGTTTGAATGAGGTTCGTATTGTTAGCACGGTTGTAAAGCTGCAGCGTACCCGTTGTCTTGTTGACACCTCGTAAGTTACGAATTCCAAGTAGAAGTTTCTCTGCAGGGTTCACGAGTTCAGTGTCATTGTCTACGAGCAACATAAATATTGTAAAATGAGATATAGCTGATGCTAATTTACTGTCACAAGAATTAATAACGAATGTCTGGCTCATTTTTGCAATCTAATCTAAAGCAACGTCCTTATTAGGTGCGGAGTATGTAGATAGAAGGTCACACAAGGAAAGTGAAAGGGCTATGGCTACGGCTACACTACAACGAGTAGCTTTTTAGTTTGTACCTGTATACCTTTTTTAACGCATCGCAGTTTGCAGTCTAAAAAGCAAAATGATCTGTAGAAAGCTTTGTGAAAATAAAGTACTATATTATGACATCAACGACTTTGCAAAACACGTTGAACAAAAACAATCAGACAGATTCGAGTATGAATATAAAATTTAGAGGAGTGTAGTACAGTTGCCATTGTTGTGAGTAATATTGGTATCAACAGTCCCTCACTACCGTGTGGGAACATTAAATAATTCTTTGCTTAATTAGCCTAAGAACAAAATGCAGACGTTGTTGTAAATTCAGTTTTGAGTAAAATGTGTTTATGCTTTACTGATATGCTCTTTAAGGTTAATTGTGAGTGAGATTCCAACTTTTCTTGCATACACAACACAGTACTATACTACATCCCTGTTTGTCTCCGCCCACATATCACAACTAAGGTGGAATAAGTCATACAAGAAAAAAAACTGATGTTCTATGTCCAGTAATGAGATAGACTGAGATTGTAGTAGTATAGTAAGTCGTGGTTGGATAGATATACTCTGATGGTAGTTGTGTAGGAACTGAGAAAAATGATATGATACAGCTGCAAATCTTCGAGCGTGCATTAAAGCACAATTCTTCAGACATAAGTGGCAATAACGTAAATCTTTTGGGTAAAATAGTGTTTTTGCACTTGAATATTTTCCTGAAGTTCTTTGTTGCCCAGCAATTTCATCCTAGGTGGTAATTCATTGAGATTGTGCAAATGTTTGGGGCATGCCGTGTAGATAATTTGATTTGGTAGTTAATCCTTTCTTATTTCCTTACTTATAGATCATGTACACTCTGCATGAGAAGGTAACTTAGCTTCTAAGTACTGAGACATATCGGAAAATCTCTATAATCGCCAAGTGCTACGTGCATAAATATAACAATAAACACAAACGTAATCCAATCTGTAATGCACAATGTCATTTACAACCAGGGTACTGAAACTCAGTAAGGAAATTAAAGAAAATCGTAATATTATTATACACAATTAAATTTTTTAAAGAAAATGCTTTCTTACGTATATGTAATATTCAACTATCTTTTATTCTTTGTCATAAAGATCATTTATTACTAAATGAATCATAATAATAGATTGACGGTTTTAAAAAATGTGTCATTTTTCTAAAATTGGCCTAGGCCATGGTACAACTTTAAGTATGTAAATATGGTATACTTCCTCTGCTCTGACAATAAGTACTATATAAAAATCTTCGTTCTTTCGTTTATCGGCAAAATCTGTGACTAGGTATGCGTGTAGTAATAGTAATGTCATATAAACTTGACATACCTGCGTGACAAACCTGTATTGATACTTTTAGTTTTAGGAGATATGAATCTTTTGGCTGTTACAAGGCAACTGCGATAATAAACACATAATCTACCACAATTGGAAGAACAAAGCTGAAAATAATAGATATGAAAACAATGGGAAATATAAAATAGATGACATAAATGCTTTGGGATTTGATGTTAGTGAGGTGAAGGAAATATCTGTCCAGAGATCATATTATTAATATTCATGAAGTGTAGCCATTTAGCAACAAGTGCACGAAATGAAGTGTTTATTATCCCATCACGCAAATTTACAAATCCAAAATGATACTCTGCTATCCTACTACTTTACATTACATCGTCTTACAGCGTATGCAAACGACGAGATGTGAGAACAATGGAATGTTTTGTTTAAAATGTCTTACTTAAGATTATTCCTCGCGTATAGTAGACGTTCAGATAGTACTTGCTCGTTACTCGCCCCATTGTTTTCCCTCTGACTACAAACAAGAGAAAACTTTTAACAGGAATGCACGAGAGTACTATGAAAGCTTATAGGTCCTGGTCTTGGCAATCTCTTTGTTTGTTATTCTTCCCTGGTACTACACAGACTAATCTACTTGAAAACTTTTTATTTTGAAGGCAATTCACACATGATCACTCTACGACAGAACGCATACCTTTCCAATGCTCTCTCTGTATGTATTCCACAATACACTCGTGTCGTGTGTAAATTCCAACCTATTATTATTAGTATAAACAGATACTTAGGCTGTATGTAAAAATGCAATATAATAGTAATCATAATCATTATGATAGTAGCAGTAATAATACATTCGGTATATGAAATCAAGTCCTAATTAAGATGCAAGAGTGGCGAATGGAATTGAGGCCTTGCTTTGTGCTGTACTGAACTCATCTTCAGAATGAAATTGATTAACTGTAATATGTTATTGTTGAATTTCTTATGTTAATTCCCAATGGAGTGGATTTCTTGTTGGATAGCCACTGTTAATTTAGATAAGAGCCATGACAGTGAGATATAGTACACAGATATGAAATGCACACTCTCTTTTTTCGTCAGCACAGCCATTGTTTGATAATTTTGCTGTGCTGTGATAAAAATACTCTGAAGAGGTGCAAGTGTTTAATGCATTGATCCTATGGTCTGCCTTCTATACGATTCAATCTGATTATAATCTTATAAATCGGAGTAGTAGACCAATCCACAGATAAGCACCATCCATTTATGTTTTACAAGGACTTAATTCTCTCTACCTTTAATTATTGGTACAAGAGTAAAGTCTAAGATCGATTCTTTCTGAGACTATGGAACTAATGGACGTAAGGAAATATTTATTACGCGCACTCTGTTTATACAGCTTAGATATTACTATTGAATTGATGAAAGGAAATATTATTTCTTCTGGTATTATATTTATATCACCGGCCCATAGTGTATGCGCGTAATAAAATGTGGGTTTTGTATCGTGTCTTATGTTCTAAATAGTAGTAGTGAGAATAAATGATTTGGAAAAATGAAAGGCCTGAGTCAATTGAATACATTAAATTGAGAATCAGGGTTACATTTGATACTTCATAGAGTCATTCCACTCTGGCACTTTTCTTCTTCGGTATCACACAAGAAAAGGAGCTATGAAAACAGACAGAGACGGAGCAAAGCAAGCGTGCTCTTTTGATGTTCTTTTCCGTTGTGTTCTGTGTTAGGATTAAAGTTTTGTTGTGACACCTTGGAGGCATGCCGAGTGTGAAAAGGTTTAAATTTAATTAGAATGAGAGAAGGGGGTTAATTAATCTGATATTATCGGATTGCAAAACACTCCGGGGGTCGAGCATTTACACCTCCTATGTGTTCGACGCGTTTCACAGTTTGGATTAGAGAAAACAGACTCGTATATACAAGAAGGATTTTGAAATGAATTGTTACAATTGACTCATCACAGAGTATCACGTACATGCCTCCAGATGCAAATACAAACCCATAACGGTTATTTTATCAAGTCCACTCATTCTTTGTCTCAAATTTTTAACTAGGTGTACAGTCAGTGTTACTTGTTAGTTAGTTTCAGCTTTCATGTACCGAATTATTTGGAATCTTAATATTTCTGTATCTTTACACAACACTCGTTTTAGTTTTCATTTCACATTTATTGATAACAACTGTTTCTATCTTAATACTTAGCACTTACTGTTTAATTTTACAGTAAATGCTGAAAGTCCGTAACTTAAACATCTCGAAATTGTCGGACTATTTATTGGAGCCAGAGGGATAATAACGTCTTTCTTCGAAGAATTCCGAAGAAAATTAAAATTGCCTAAATCTCTCTCAAAGGACATAGCACTATCTGCTATAAAAGGATCCATCTTAATACTAAACAATCATCTATACCAAAAGAAATGAGTACATAAATTTGAACTCTATATATTACTATATAAAATGTTAATTAGTTTATATTATAACCTTTTATTTTACTAGTACTGAGTCGTTTTGGCTATCATATTTATAAATATGACAGTGACAGTTTTATTTTAAATAAAAATTGTTTTTCCCCCGCACTTTCAATCAAACTATTACCGAAATCAATACTTTCCACCCAATTATCTAATAAATTGTGAAGTAGAAGAAAAATTCCTATATCTGCATAAAGATAATACGGCAACAATTACATACCTTTATACAACCTTATAAAATATCTAAACTCCAAAAATATTCCAGTAATAATTTTTCGCCAGCAAGATGATATCTTTAGATATGCAATCCAGCTCTAAACTCTAAATCCATGAATCTTCTCAACTATAAAAGTGTAAAATATCCATAGATTGTGGGTTAATGATATAAATGATGTATAGCAAAGCAATAAAGCTCTCTTTGTTTGTTTCTCGTATCTGTATTTCCATGCTATTGCGGTTGAGTTAGCTTACTCTTGTTGAGATTTTAATACCTCATTTAGATCTTCTAAGAAATCCCAAACATAATTTTCTCTTCATTAATAGTGTTTGCTGCAATAGTATTAGATTGTTACTATAAGGCAATAACCAAAGTGTACAGTTACAGTATGTATTGTAGAAATGACATTTATGAGTCTTAATGAACTACCATGCATGACTAGAAAAAGTCTTCATATTGCTGAAAAGGTGTAGCAACACTGAAACAGACAATAGGTCAATATAAAAATTTTGGCTCATCACAAGATTCTAATTAAATTAACCAACATTATTTCGTCAAATTACGGTTTATTCTCACGCATGAGATAAATAATAATATAGAATCTCACACCAAATTAAGTTGCCCTTTCTATCTGCGAACCCAATAGTAAAATGCGTTTCCAAATTATAGTTAGACTTAGAAAATTGCATACAGAGTACTAAAAGTATAATACTTATTCCAATATTATAACAATACATATACCTTCATACAAATTATTCCTTTTTGCACTAAACAATCTGAGGGATAGGTGACAGTTTAGAAGGTGCTTTTATATTAAAAGCAAAAATATCAAAGATTAGGTAACTGATATGAATTGAAAAACAGTCACATTCTATAATTATCAACATACTTCTTTTCCTTGTAACTCAGTACGCAATTTTACATTGATAATTTAAATGTTTGAGTTTTATATTTGTTTATGCATGTACTTAACAACCTAACCATACAGCACCTTTCGTTTTCTGAAATTAAGCCTTACGATTGGCATAACCTAAATACGTTGCATTACTTAGTATAAAGAAAACAAAAAGTTTGTGAGAATCATCATGAAACATCTCTAAGAATAAGATAATCATGGTTGCATTACGAAGAATGGAAACAAAGTTGTTATATCATGAACTGCTCTCTGTTTTGAAATCACTCGTTGGATTTCATTCATGCAGAGATGTTGATTGCTTTTCTTTTGCTTAGTTGAACTGAGCTTGGACTAAACTAAGCAAACACAAATAATGATCTCGTAATAATTCAATAGCTTTTTAAACTGGCGTTAGCTCATTCTTGGTTACTTAGTGCTCAATACGAATATTTCTATGCACTTGTTACATAATACTGAATGATATGCACACAGAAATGAATTGAGTTACCGGACCTGAAGTGTTGACTGTTTAACAGAAGGACATGGCATAATCCATGTAGATCTTTAAACACGAATACAACATCGAATTGAATCATTACTATGTGTAGTTTAACGTGCATATTTACATTTAGGTATAGCTATATATAATTATCAGCATGCATTATGATAATAATAGTTTATTTCTATCAAAAGATGAATGTATGAGTGAGTATACGTCAGATTAAACTTTCGCGTACACATAGCTGAATCTTTATTAGAAGACAGTAGTTATCTTAAGGAGAACACACAAAGGCATGAGTATATTATTTGCAGATTTTTACATACATGAATGGATAGAAGCTTATTTTAATTCTAATATAGTGATGAGGATTGCAATGCATTGAAACGCATGCAAATTTAACTAGCCATTTATCCGTTCACATATGTGTAAATAACTCTCATTTGCTTCTCTGCAGTTTTCTCGTTAATCTACACATTCGATTTTTTAATATTGGTGTATCATAATTGAAGTCAAATCTTCTCATATACTTATTTAGGCAGTATCATCATCACTTAGTTAAGCAAAATCGACACACTCCGATGGTTAAAGATTAATGTAACTTTAAATAAAATGTACAATGTACAAATGAGTATAGAAATTATTACGTAACTCGACGAAATCTTAACCATGTTTGAAAACAAGATAATTTCACAAAAATGTCAATTCAACAAAAATGTAACCTCTACTGCTTACAAGGTTTGCATGTATTGTTCTATAATAGTTCAAGTATCGTTATCAAATACATAAAGAAGGTTCTTAAATTGCAATGTGAGAATGCGACTGCTTGCAGAGCACAATGATATTGTGGGATGCAAACAGCGCAGATAGTAGTTAACGTTAAACGTGAGTCCATCTGGTTGCTAATGGAATGAGCAGCCGGTTTTTGTTAAAATGGAGTAAAAACGCAAAGTGGAATTCCGTATTGGTACGTGCAGATGAAATTTTTGCATTTTTTGTAAAGAAGGAAAGTTATTGTGTTCTGTACGCAGTGCGCTAAGTGTACTCTCTGACCGTTCATGTGTGTCTGTGTATGTACACATTAAATACATATTGAGCAGGTGAAGTAAAGTAACCATGCTGTCAACAATAAACATTGTTCACACTTGGCAAATAATAAAGTGGGACCCTCCCGGAATACTAAAGACTCTAGCATCGTAGTAGGTAAGCGGATAACTATGGTTAATATGCAAATAAGGATTAATAAATAAATTGGCAGCTTTGAACATTTCAACTGAAGATACGATACAAGTTGAGTAGAAAGGGAACACGATGAACAAAATGAACATTGTTGGACATGAACCTTATGGAATCATCCTATGCAATGGTAGTAATCATATCACATTGTCTGTGTGATGATGATATCCATCTCGTACAGTAAATGTAACTCACCATAGTCTCTCCTATCACTACAAAGCGTTTCACAGCGTTGTTTTGCTATAGCCTTTTAGTTTTAACGTTAAAGTATCATAGTGATGTAGGACGGGCTACCAAAAAGCTATAAATCAGGTGATCTGGAGGGATTCAATCAAAATCTCACGATTTGGAGGAGTGAAAGATCGTGATAAAGAGGGTCTAGCACGCAATTCATGTCTCGCTTAGGGTTTGGTCAGCCAGGTCAACACAGGTCAAAACAAATATAACAAAAACATCCACTACTATAATATATCTTTTTGCCACTGATCTTCTTACTTTGTGTCATTATTCTCATTATCTTCCACTAATTCCAAAACATATTCTTTGCACTTTTAAGTACGTTTGCACATAATTAAAGTACGCATGTATACTACCAACCAAATAGAATGTACCTATACCTATAATAAAGTTTAGAAAATGAGTTACATTTGATTAACTCACATTTTATTCCAGTAAGGTACGCACAGAGTCACAATGAAAGCGACTAGACAGAGACTGACAAGAAGATTGTGTAAATCGTCGTGTTTTACAGATAACATGATAACTACGTCAAATCATTTGTGTACTTGACTTTCATCAAACCATTTACTCAACTGCCTATATGCATTGTTTTTGTAAGATGATGAGATGTTCAAAGAATGATGTGATTATAAAAGTACCTAGTGGATAGGAGATAAATGCAAATAAGTAAATATTATATGGCATATGGGCTTTAATGCAGATACAGTTTGTTTTTCGAATTGAAATGCAATGTGTATAGATGAAGTGAGCGCACACAGGAGAGTGTTCGTGAGAACTTGTCGTAAATCCAGCCGCTGTCAATTCAGGTTCGGTCGAATTAAAATTATTATTACTGACTCCTTGGAGTTCGAGTAGAGTCGTTGGTAAAGTCTGGATGGATTTGAGTCTACTGAAAGGTGTAGGACCAGAGTACCTACATGTAATGCTTAGCATTGGTTACCCAGCTTGTCTATTAGAGTGATTTTTTAAAGTGATATGAACGTTTTTGTGTTGAACGATTGCTTAGCACGATTCTTTGCCAACATGAATTTCCTATGGTTTTACTAATGTGGATAGACTCTCGGGCATTTTTATCCTGGTGTTACTACTGTCTCACAACAACTTTCCTTCTGTCGAGACTTTGCTTTGTTGTTGTTGTGTTGGAAGCAGATTTTTTCAAAGATTACGTAACTGCCATGAATTGAAAATCAGTCAGAATATTATCAAACAACTTGATCGTATATCGTATCTCCTGATCTGGTTAAGCGGGGCTTTGTGTAGTAAAATGTGTAGATAGAGGTACTAATTGAGTGGTCTTTGAGTGTAATAAGTTGAGGTAATTCTTACACAATGGGCTGGAGTAATAGGAAAGTAAGAGGTATGTAGCATTGTAAATATAAGGGCATCGGTATAACCTCTTATCCATAATGTGTCGATGTGATAATCGATAATAGTACCCAATTTTAATTTATAGGCAATTTATATTTATGTAAGATCTTATCTCTTTATGGTGCGGTTGGAAATAAATTAACTTGATCTTATTTATTGGGTTCTGGAGAGGCTTGGCCTGCTACTGGCTTTTCTGTGGTCACACACCATGCAATGCTGTTCAGATAGACTCTTAAGAGGTCTTACACAGGAATTCATTTACACCCTACCTCTACCCACTCCATTAAACCACAATTTGTGGCTTTTATTCTCACAAGCTACGAAGATTAAGGAATTTAGATAGTGTATATATACAGACTTTACGCCAAATGACAAAATTCAAGAAAGAAACAACTGAACTGAAATCCAAAGTAAGGAACTTGTATTCTAAAGAATTTGAACACTGAATTTTGGTCGATTTTGCACAAAGAGATGGACTATTCATATACAGATTTTAAACAAGATTCAGTTTCCATTCGCAATCTTTCGAATCTTTTCATAACACAATTTCTACGCACAGATCAGGAAAGAGTTTTTGAATAAAATCTTGAAGAGCTCATTTTTATGTGAAGTAAAATTGGTTGTAAAGGACCATATTATGATTCAGAGAAAACTTTGATAAGATTCATTCTCAGTATAGTAACAAAAAGATGTTACCCATACATAAAAATTTTACCTTGCCATACTCAGAAGTCAGAACCGGGGTAATACAGATATATTCGATATTCAAGTGTGAAAATACCTAGTTGAATATTTTCTATAAAACTTCCATACCAGGTATTCACATAAGTTAACCTGTCCACTATTATTCTGTGTATATCCACAGTGTTTACTTTTCTCTTTTGATTTACTTTGTTTACAAGAATTGGGCATTACCTGCTTCAGTCAGGTCGAGTAAAAAATCTGAAGCAACTCATGGCTTGACTCAAGTCGACTTTTTCCTTTTTGACGGTCAACAAGAAAGGATAGGAGCACATAAATAACTAACAGAACTGAAGAACAGTAAATGAACGAATTGCAAGGTAAACTTATTGTTAGTCTATATACATATACCACGACACATCCCTTTCCTATACAAGAGTCCGCTATACATTTGGGAGAGTAGTATATCATTTTAAAAGCCATAATATCATCTAAATACAAGACAGCTACACACAAACACTTGATTTCCAACTACATATGCAAGCAATAAGAAAGATTCTAGAAAACTAAACAGAGCATAGGGATATGAGATCACGGAGTACAAAGGAAATAACAGAGTACAACAAAGTATGTAGAAACTACAAGAAGATAGTCGAGACGGACCTTCTTCGCCATAACATGACACCTACAGTCTATTCACTTCCATATCTTCCTTCCCATCGACGTCCATTTCTTTTCATTAACACGGCCGCACCTGATTTATTTCATTAGATCAACTTCTGTTCTTACCTGGAGTTCAAGTCTCATCCAAGGGCATTCATATCGCGACGAGTCCAAATACAATACAGGCAGTGCTAAGAAATCCTAAAGAAACGTTTTTTGTAATAATTTGGGGCTGTAATAATATACAAGTACATATAAGTTGAAGAGCATATCTTTAGATACAAGCACCTAAATACATAAGTAATATACTGTACATATAGGTATTTTGTTTGGGGTTATGTTTCATAGCTAACAGATATAATATTAAGTGTAAACTGCTGCTGAGCTCCCTGTTGTATTAATTGTAATTGTAAGCATGAAAAACGAAATCTGCTGAATAAAATAAAATTTCATAAACGTACACTATACAAATGTAAATTACCAAAGTTGAACTGAGACAAGAAATTTTGATTAAGTTAAATTCGTGTAATTCAGTTGCTTTACTACTTACTTAGAAACTAATATTTTATACAGTAGAAATAAGATTTCAGTCTAATATTTGTGTGGATTTTCATTAGTTTTATTTAGTTCAAGCAATTAACCAATTCATTTAAATTACTACGTAGGTAAGCTCAATTCACCAAACAATAAATTATATTATGAATTTTAAATATTTGAAACTTGGAATAACAGGTCGTTTGACTGCGGTTTGAATCTGAATGTGATTAACTGACTAATTGATTGAATCGCATAATAAAAGTTTAATCCACATTGATTTAGGTAGATGTTATATCCAAGGTCTGGTAGATCGCAAACATATTTATAGGTATATTCCTTATGATATCAAAGTGCGTGTGGTTAGGTATCTTGGACAGATTAATAATCTTTTGGTCTTACTCAAGACACTGCCGTGTTGTTTTGTGTATGTGTCTAAACAAGTGCCAAATAAAGCCAAGCCCAAAACATAATAAGGCTGGATTTCTTCACATGAGGATTGTTTATATTCTTTGATTAGGTATGTGTAGGCATTTGAGATGAGGATCTGAGTGGAATAAATTCAAGTGTATGAGTTATATGACATGATGGGGGAAAACAGAAAACATTATTAGCATTAGAGAATTCATTTGTGTTTGTAGTGCTTCTTGCTCTGTATATGTTCATATCTGTATCTGTATAGGGGTAATAATTTTGTTTGTAAGTGTACCAAGGCAAGGTACAATTTAGAGTGTATTGAATTACCTGTCTGTTAACATCACATCAATTGAGAATCCAATCTGTTCCATTAGTGAGCTCATATTATTCTTTCTAGACGTTGTAATGAAGATGAGTTAGTGAATGGAATCTCCTTATAGACAATCCATATAAGAAATTCTTATATTATACGCTTATTAAACTTATATTAGAGAAGATGCAATCAGTTACCTTGGGTGCTTTGGATCATTACGTTTGTATATTTGTATTCCGTTAAAGTTTGAGACCTGTGCCTGGCTAGCTTATGACACGAGGATGCAGTCTGAATTTTAAAATAGCTACAGTGCAATATTTCTTACACCGAGCCATTTAACCACGTAGCTCACAGAAAATTGAAATATGGAGACACTAATGCACATTTGCTTTTATTTTATTTGCAGTGGTTATTACAATACTTTCGAGAATAACATTAAGTTAGGGTTACATTTTTCGTTTCAGAGAAATGCTTGTACCTACCTCTGTATACGTACAAATTAAAATTATTTATTATTTCGTTCGTATTACCGTATAATTGCATTTCTACCTATAATCACATGTGTCCTTGTATTATATTGCGATTTTTCATAAACATTAAAGAACACATTGCACGTGTGAAGTGTTTTTTGCAAGATTTAGGTGCAAAACGATTCATTCTATTTGTTGATTTTTTATGAACTTGTTGTACCATAATTTAACTCTGCAGCATGCAGTACTAAAGTTAAGGAAACGTGAAGATGAACAGATGAGCCTGAATGGTTTTAGAAAAGATGCATACGTGATGTTTTATCATTTATGCACAATTTAGAGAAAGAAGAACAAGAATTTTCATAGCATCTAAATTTATTATGCTGAATTGAGTTGACTTGGCTAGTTATTTAAAAATGGTTCTGTGAATACCTCAGTAATTCACGAAACAACATGAACTAGAAATTCTATGGAAATGCTTTGCCTTTTATGTGTAGTCAATTTGATTTCAGAAAAATGCTTAGTCTACTTACATACCGCATTCAACATTACCAGTCGGACTCGTAAATTCTCTTGAGATACTGGTAATACGTGAAAATGTATATAAGGCCAAGGCAAAACATGTGTTGTGTAGGAAAAATTCAATTCTTTTTTAACGCTGTGCTTTCTTGGTATTTGTATTTTCAAATTGCCATTAAGCGTGTAGTTCTATTCATGGTAAAACTCAGACCTGTGTGAGTCATTCTTCGAGTAAACATGAAATCTTGAGTGTTGTAGGTTCTATAAAGCTACACAGAACTCGTACTCATCTTTGGTTTAGACAAGCATATAGTAATTGTGTAATGCATGTTGTGTATATGCAAAGAATTTTCTAATTTTCCTCTAAACATGGAAGTCTTTGGACGGATTGCAAATTGAAAATTATGAAGACGTTGAAAATCCAGTAAAAACAATGGAAACGACAGAAAAGTAAACATAGGATTTTGATTTATTATTATCGCGTGAGTGAGTTTTTAGTAGGAGATGCCATGTGCTAATGCAAAATACCGAGAAATTAAGATTTATAGCGTGAAGATTGTGGCAACTGTCCAATATTTCACAAATCCTAATCATACTATCACCTATGCACTGCCTAGTTAGCCAGATCGTTGTGTTATTCGTACACACTTTGCCATACATACCTACTTATGTTTCTGTATCTAAACTTGTTAGTACACTTATAAAATCAGACATTATCTTGTCTGCATTTGTCAGTTGAGAATTAGAGAAAGAATTCCATCTAATAAAAACCTTAACGATGTATTTAGTAGGGAAAGAACTGATTTCATACAGAGAAATCAAAAGGAAATCCATATCTACGAAATGTCAACGATAATTGTTCATAGGCATCTGACAAGCGACCATTGTAAACATTTGCACGAACATGGGCGGCTCTTTAGCCCTGTCTGTGCCTTTCCACTCGAATAAACTTTATTGCATGTGATTGTGTATGTTGGATTTCTGGTCGCCAACATGAAACCATTTAATTTTAAGCTTGTGCCACTACTCCGCATTATATTTATTGCGATATGTGCATGTTTTTAGTAAGTAGGTATATGGAATAAATGCGTGTTGCTTGTGTATATATCGTAATTCGTCTGTTATGTTATTGTGTATGTACACCCCATGTTTTGTTCGACCGCGTTGCGTCGTTTGTCAATCACAATGAATTTGCGAAGACATTCGATTCTTGTCTCGCATGGCACAAGTCAAAGTGAAGCCAGCTCTATTGCTGACTGACGGTAAGCCACTTTAAAGCCAAACCTTTCATTTAGCAGCTTCAGAAGAAGCCATAAAGCTGTTTGCTAGAATTACAGCAACGAGTATCTCAAATTCTATCAGAGCAAACAAAAACGAACTTGTGGCAGAATAAGATGTATCAAAGTGGAAAGACTCGACGGGCAAAAGCCACGTCTAAATGTTCTCTAAGCGTCGTGCAGTAGTACAAGAAAAGAATTGTAAATTACCTGAAATCAAGAAAAAGCTTGAACAAAATATCGTTTTGGCTTGACTTGAATGACTTCAATGTTCGTAAAGTCCTAAAATCAAGTTTACAGTATCCTTAATAGTGCCTGTCTTTACATTACACTGTAATAATAATACCTCTCTCTCTCTGGTATACCTCCTGTGTGTGTAGTCAACTTACTTGCCAGACTACCTGCTCTCGGCACGGATCAACATGATCTCAAGTCAAGACGGAATACAACACACACAGGACAAATAATACTTAGTCAGAAGCAAACAAATGCAAAGACCAGCACAAAATGAGTCGACTATTGGAAATGTGTGTTTATAATAATAATATTACCAACATTCTTTCTTATAAGTATCTTTTATACACATGGACTATAATCATACACCCGACCAATGTGATATTCATTTGGCTTACTCTTCCTTTGCGGAAAGCATCTGCAGGAGCATTTTATAAATTTAAACACGTTCCGAACCTGTGCACGTTTGAATGTCAGGGATCAATTACTTTACTTTGAATGTAATTGCTATTATGAGTGCTTACGGGTCTCTTTTGTATAGCAAATGACCCTTTCATTCCTTCTCCATGCCTCATGCCCAACTCTTTTCTATTGATCTCATCTTCAGTTCTGCCTCATCTCTCCATATATCCTATATCCACACAAACACAGATACATTGTAATGTATCCACTTATATTTCTGAATCACTTATTTGCTGTTTTATACTTCTACCATCCAATGCATTGCAGTGCTAGTATGTTTTTATTTAATCCGTAGTGTGTCCATTCAAGTAAGTATTTTATATAGCAAGTACCTCTATGAATATACACATTAGTAAATTGCTAATAGCTTCTCTTATATTTTATATATACATATCTTAACGCTTTCTGTATATCTAGTAACTTACAAAATAATAATAATCATTATACTAATACTGTATAGATTTCCGTGGAGTATGTACATGTACTGCCATATATTCTCAATTTATAAGCACAGTAAGAATGTATAAGGTAATAATGATGATAATACTTTAATATCTATCTGTATAGTAATGCAATTGAATTGACAAAAGAGTTTTGCTTTCCCATTGTACCCCATGCCATGCTCCTCTCTAGTCGCAATTCAGGTGCAACATGAGCTGACCAGACTTTATTGTTATGATTATTACTTCTTTGACTTTTCACGTTTTACTTTATCGAAACGAACACACTTTCTTATTACTAAAGTACGTTCTAGAATTCTTTACAGATGAAGTAAGGTCTCAAGGAATAATTTCGGCAGTTATAGGTACTAGTGTTACAACTACTACTACTATTAGCAAGTATGTTCTACTGAATACAGATCTTGTAAGCATTATGGATGGGAAAAGTAAAATGTTAAACCACATAACAATAATATACAGCAATATGCATACAAGTCACAAACTACATTAATCGCTCATCTTTCACGTCTACTCTGCTCTCGTCTCGTGGAAACACAGAAGGGATAGAACTGATACAAGGAACAATCGTAAAAGTAATATAGACATTAAATATATTACAGGAATGGTGATTATTATGAGAGGCTGGAGACATTTGATATGATATAAAGAGAGGACGTACGTTGCACGACGGAGCTGAAGTATTGTGAGAAGCAGCACATCTTCTCTACGTCTATGCGAAATCCACACGACAAGCCACATCATTCTATCCATCTTAAATACAATGAGCTTAATGCATAGTTCACCTGAACCCTAACCTGGCTGGCCCTTGTCTTGTCTCATTTATTTATTTATGTGTTTATGCCTTTTAACTTGTTTCACTACGATTCTGAGTTATACACTTCAAGTTTCACCATTCCTTTCAAGTGTTGTACACACACCATCCGGACTCATGTGCGTATACTAATGTGCGAAATGTTGGCAGCTTTCGTTACGTAGGTTAGTTTTATCGGTTTAAACTTTACATGTGTAGAGTACCTTTAATGAGACTTCGTAACTGACTGCAATTTTGGAACTGGCAAATTTATACGCAATAAGTATACATTACATTTTATATCGTCATAGATTTCGGTGTGGGTGCAATATCCTTCTGCACAATACATGTTTCACCAAACTCATTGTAGTTAGTAAATATTTACATTAGTTAATTTCTTTTTTGTACCTCATTCATGAGATGCTGTTGCTGAAATTTTGACTTATTTTACTTACCGGAAATAATGGGAATGAGAAACTGTATGATGTATATATGATATTTAACGTTAATCAAGAATCGATTCGAATTTTGTGGTAAAATAAATCGCTAAAAAATTAGATGGGTGACCCCGTCATGAGATTGATAATCCGTAAATTGTTTATAAGTTGATGTATTGGAAATATCTAATAATAAGACAAAAAATAATTTTGAATATTTATTGTAGATATTGGCCCATTACATTGTTATGTGATATGATAGACAAGAGATGCAGAGTTAGTGCAGAGTTCTATTGAGGACAGATACATTATTCGTGATCTGAATGATAAATAAGATTCAAGTGTTTATTTTCATCGTAGCATTCGTACATTGGACTGCTTTCTGGGAACATTTAGAACAAAACAATAATTCTTAGTAGTAGAACCGGTAGTTATTAGTTATGTATCTTTAAGGGTGTAAATCAGTATTGATCTGTGCTATTGCATTCCTGCTGGCAGTAGTTCAGATTGTTTGTAAACTAAAGAATATAAATGAGTAAAAAAGAGTCATTGTTAGTTTAAAATGCTTATACAGTATACTAATAATTAAATGCTCAATGTACGTTTGAACACATTCTATGGTTGTGTTAAGAGTAGTTTCAGTTAGAATAGCATTTACAATTCTAAATCTGGTTTTACATCTCTGTAGTATAAAAATATCTTAGATTTTAATCAATTTTATTAATTCCAAGTAAAAATTACAGCTAAAGAAGAATACATAATAATAATATTCATGCAACAATTTTATTCAGATTCCAACTAGATTTATCATTAGTGCTGGTATTTTTGTCTATTACAATAATTGCAGATATCTCACCACCTTCTAGGGTAAACACTAATTTAAAATTAAACGTTTCATATATAGAAAGAAAGTTTTAATAAAAAGTATTTTGATCATTTCATCTGTATCTGTATTTCTTCCTTATGTGTTTTATCTCGTATTACCGATCTTTGAGTCAACAATCTCAATAGTGTGTCCTATGTGTAATGTAAAGCTGCATGTTTCTTTTTTTGCCTTTGTATGTGAAATGAATTCGTAATGGAAAGGAGGGCGTGACTTTGTTTATTAAATTTGATGCAGATTCAGATTGAATTTAATGATTGGACTCCTTTATTCTTGTAGTCGTGCCTCCTACTTTTGCTGGTGCTCTTTATTTTCATTTCTTACAATAAGACATAGCTACAAAGCCATGATACTTCTAGGACGACTCGCTGCATGAAAATTGATTTATCTTTATTGAGTTTACAGTAAGTACATATGTACACAGTAGTTTGTGTATCATTCAGATTAATAATCTTATCACACACAGAGTTACCTCAATCTACAAACAGTTTTTCTTAGAAAGTAGAGATTTGTTTATTTACAAATGTAGCAGCGAACAAAGGGAAATAGTATTTGTATAATTAAATTTGCAGCCAGCTCTGTAGAATAAAAGCTATGCTTTTGACAGTCTAAAAGTTACGACATGGCTTCTCATTTATATATATGTGTAGTAATGTTTATTAAGATTAGACTAGATTCTGCCAAATTAATTGTTAGATCAGCCCAGTTTTGTACAGAACTTAGTAGAATGGAAAAAAACTGATAAATAATTCATAGCTGAGTTAATAATATGCAGAAATTACTCCCATCCCATCCCGTTTATCATTTATGGCGGATTTTTGTTTTTGTAAATACAGACTTGCACAAAATAAGAATACCTAATGAAAATATTACTTCTCATAGCTGTAAATCCTCGTGCATCTGCAAGTCATCAAATCGTAAACGTCGAGCAAATCTGTACCAGTAGGATAGGAATGAAATTAATATCTAATAAGCTAATCCTTAGAGGTAAGTACCAGTAGCTAGGGATCGAATATTATTAAAAAAGAAGCAGAAAACAAACCGAGCGGAAAAACTGGAAGAAAAGTATATAGAACTCTGCCACTTACACTACAACGAACAAAAGTATATTGATATACATACCTAAATACAAGACGCTCAAACAAACAGAAAACCAGAAGCTGCATGGGCAAGGAGATTCTTACTAATAGCTAATGTAATGAATCACAAAGAGCAAGAGCTAACATTACTCAAAGAGCAGTCACCTATTTCATTTTTACAGTCTCATTTGCTCTGCCTTGCTTTCATTAAGAATAAAAATGCTTAATTATTGAGCAGACTCCACCAGATAATAACTACTCGTGAACTCATTTCGTCAGTGGCCTCTGACCATAATAATCACTATTTGCACGGATTAACAGTCTAAACAACCAAGAGCCTTGCAATCTTATTGTCTCTACGGTGGACCAGGATCAGAAATAATTAGATGAAGCCCTACCACCAAGTCATGCTCTTCTTCCTATCATCTGCGAACGTAATTCTTTTAATCCTCTTTGCCTGATTCTCATTTCACATTTTAGTACCTACACATTCTCCTTCTTGCACAACGAGAATAAGTGTCTTGCAATCAACTGCCTACTGCAACTATAATCCTACTACTTACTATACTTATTACAACCTACCTAAACGAGATACTTTCAAAAGAAACATCCTACTGAACTAAACTACAATGTGCAACAAGTGGTAAGTATAGAGTGGAGGAGCGATGAGACTTGTCTCATTGTATTCACAGAGAATATCCGCAACACTATTTCATTTTATTTCACATCAAATTATCCATGTTACATTACACATGGATTTGAATAGGGTCATAAATATCCGCTCAGGCATCTCTAATGCCAGGGACAAAATAAATTTCCATTTTTAATTGAGCCAGATTTAGATGCGATCCATTCTTTTCGCTCCGAGCGTTAATTCCCAGAGCTCTGAAATCATTTGCACTGCTTCATATAACAAAGTCTTTCTTAATCTAACCATGCTCTACAATGTAAAACACCCTATCACTCTAATTGTAAGTATTTATTACAACTTCCACTATCCACATTGTTAACTGCAATACTAATGTAAGCTGTGAAATTGATTTACATAATATTCTTACTAGGCTACTGATGAAATGCCCTCAGGATTGCATATTTACCTTAGTAAGGTGAACTAGTAGGCAGTAGGTACCTATGCACTTGGAAAAAATTTATTCAATATATTTTCTACATTTAAGGACACATGAATTTGTACAATCTCAATCTGTGGCTTGTGAATGCAAAGGATCTTCAAAGTTTCGTTTAAGTTTCACTGTTACCTTCTCAATATATATATATCGGATTTGTGTATTGTGGGAGTTTTAACCTTTATTGAAATTTCGAAATTGACTTCTACATGCTTCAGTTATGAAGTTTATGGGCTACCTCGCTACCTGCATACACACAAAATTTTGTCTGTTGAACAAATCATGATCAAATTACAGCACTAATTTGACGAATTTCTTTTAATTTGCTACTGTGGAAATTCCAAGTAATTTAGAAAGCCATAAGATAGTTTCTAAAGCAGAGGGTAATGAATGACGCTATAGGCACATGGTACATCGGTATAGGCATAACAAGAAAATTAGATTGAGTCGATCCTGTGGGGGATTGAATAGAATACAGTAGTCTGCTCTGAGTGATCTAATCTAATATAATAAATTTCACAATGAAATTATAAGACCTATAGGATAAAATTCATTGGTTGATTTTGTTTGATTGGCCTGGACTCCCGAGGGTGCAGAAGACTGGCCCGGCACGTCACTTCGGCTTTTCCAACCCACTCACAAAGCAACCACAACAGCACAAAAGTCAAAGAAAATTAAACTCGACACACGAATGCAAATGAATCGGATTGGGTTGCTTATGGATTGATGAATTCTTAAGTAAAGGCATAACCACTCTTTTTCTATTTACAACATATCCACAAACAATACACAAATATTTATGTTGCGTCGCAAAATGAGTAGCACTTACCGTTTCATTTCATGTATAGTAATTGTAATTGAGCACAAAGCAAATTTCGAAGAACCAGACGAAAATCTGAAGTCAAAGCATCTGTATACTAATACCATAGTGTAGTAATCTTATAGTTATAAAAGAAGTGAAGATTGGAAGTGATACGATGCATTGATGCGTATAGAGAGATTTTAATATATTTTTAGCTACTTGTGCCGTATATCGATGTTAGTACAATAAAATTGGACTTGAGACTTTATGTAAGGTGTCAATATGAAGGACGATGTACATACGTGTAGTATTTTAATTTTGTATGAGAAAAAGAGGTGAACTCAGCATGTCGGCGGTTGATGTGATGAGGAAGATGAGATGAGAAAGGAGACGATGATGAAGGAGACGACGAAACGACGGCAAGTGCTCTATTCTTTACTCTTCTCAAGTGAATCAGCACTTGCCATGGAACTCTATTTGAACAAATAATGCGGTTAGCTAGCAGATGCTCAAACAAGTTGTCTTCGTTTGACTCGACTACTCGTCCCGGCCATCCTTCTCCCAACAGATAGACATATAGACCGGCGACGGATGTCAGATCAAATAGCGATCGGTAATTAAAGGCAAAGCTAAACAACCTGCCATATAGCTCTCTCGGTTCTCTATGAAGATATGACGAGTCAAGAAATCTTTTATGTGCGAGCTAATGTGTAGCATTATGAATTTGACTATCCACTAACCCTGCTAATATGTATAATGTGACGAATAAAAAATCTTAGCTTCAGTTTATATTCAGCTCAACTTACTTAGAAAAACTCTCTCATTAATAGCAAGCAAAGGATCTGACTTCACAAATGATGTGTGTACCTTACGTTATATTATTACAGTTTTTTGTGACAGGTCTGTATCATATGGTGGTATTTTTCTTTTATTTCCTACTGCTGTACTGTATAGCATGTCTTATTATTTTGGCCTCCCTCCTCCTTTTACACACATGAATGTCGAAAATTCTATACGTATACTTCAAGACAAGACGCTATCAAATCTGGATTGTTATCTTATACTTTTATTATTTATTTGTATTACATCACATTGTTGATTAACTCTTTGAGCTCCGATTTTAATTCAATTCAAATAGATTATTATATTATTGTGAGTCACTTTCTTCACTAGACATTTCTTATATCTGTACTTGTTGTGAAAATGAAAATATAGATGCATTCTGTATATATGCTTTCATACATTTCATATAAGATCTATATTATTACTTGCAGATGAATCAAAAGTCTCTTTATCTGTAGATTTTGTAATCCCTAATGAACTAGAATTGTTTCTCTTTGAACTACCGTGCATAAGGTAGACTAGATCTCTTTTCAAGTTTTATAATTAGAATCTACATTCAGATTCAAACAACATCTTGAAAAGAGTTGAGATAAGGTGCAGTGCACATACCTATGTTAAACATGTGTGTAGTAGTGTGTACTACCTCACTATGTAAATGCTCTTACACAAAATGCAAAGTAAAAATGAAAATGCTTTAGGTAAATATACATATGTACATGTAAATCTACACACAAGGTAAAGTAAAGAATATGGAAACATGTATTATTGGCAAATAACACATTTGTATTTTTTGTATCATCCTAGTTTTAGAACTAAACCAAACGAACATTAAAAGCTTGTACCTAGTGTATAAATTATATAATATTATGTATTACACCAATTTAACATGATGGATTTAAAACCTTTCCTTAACGCTAGTATATTTTAAACTTCAAATTAAGTCTAATAAAATGCGCTTTTGTTTCGCGAAATAAACAATATTCTGATTTAATTGAGGCAGGTGCATCTAATTCGCTCTCAAACTAGATAGCAAACTTGGCTGAAAAAATAATATTGGCAAGTACATAAAATTAATGTCTCAGAGCTGAAAATTTCGCTCTGATACTTTACATATTACATTAAATGTGTCAGTAGTCAGTACTTCAGCACTCAGCACAGGTGTGGTTGTGTGTGTAGGTTTCCAAGAACTTATGGAACATTTTTAAACGTAATTACGACACAGGACTGAGCTGAAATTATCTCAAGCTGCTCTTCGTAATTATATTTCAGTCACGGGTTGGGTTATATCGGTTTAAAATGTGGTGTAGTGTGTAATTAAGGAGGATTCTCAAGTTTCCCCGACACGAAGAGTTTGACAGGCAACTATTACCCAATCACACTAGCAAATCACGTCGTGACTCCTAAAGAATTTTCCATATTTCACTCTTTTTCTCTTCGCCTCAGCTGGACATATTATTCATAATACCATAACAATCATTCCATGCCCTGCATCTTTCTTCATCTCTCAACCTTAAACTTACACTACAGAACTTATACTGTAGCCAAGCAATCTCATTAAATATTAGCGTGGTCAACTAACTTGCTTTTTATAGATGAAAGTTATGCACACATGCGAAGCAGAATAAGGAATATTGCAATTTCACGACTTTCCGTACACATGATGTCCAAAACAATAGATTCGATTTAGTTTCCTCGAACTCAATATAGTTATAGTTTTAGTAACAATGTGTATACCAACATACATTCTAAAAGTCCTAAGGTATATGAAAACTAGCAAGTGTAGAATTAAGTACAGTATGAATTGATTACCAGATTTACTAATTAAAATTAAAGTTGAGCTATACAGCTAGGATAGTAACAGATGATACAACGGTCTTGAATATGAATCGACAGCATTTCATATTCACATGATTGAGTATTAAAACTACAAAGAAACTTAAAACAAAGCATGTGTAATAATGATCATGTAAAAAATCTCACTCTGACAAGTATATCAACTCAGAAACGATGTTTCTTTGTGTTAAACTGCGTCGTGTCGTTTTCTTTTAGTTTCATGACAGAAAGCTGATGCTGAGCTTTATTCAAGAAATTAAAAAATGACATTATTATCACTACTCACATTAAAGGCATATACATGCGATTATAAATTCTGCATAAGTATGAACGAAAGTCTGGCAGACTTGCGACATACTTATTAAAGCGATAATAATGACAACAATCTGCATTACTATATTGGTGAAATACATATGATTAAATGATTACTTGACGTTTGCACAGGCTAAGTAAATGAGCAGTGTATGAAGTGGCAGTTGTATTGACTGCAGCTCATTTACGTTGTACATTTCTGTTAGTTATGTTTATAATGAACATATAATTTCAGCTAATTATATTCTAATAGATTGCTAATGTCTCACAAGAGCTTTTTTAAATAGTTAGGTATACATTGATAATAGTCACAGTCAAATTATGTCAGAATACGTTAAGTTAATTTTCTTACAGATTATCATCCTATGTATATTAATTATATGGCTATAGTAATTATATACCTGCTGTAGCATAAGTATCTGTTTGCACTGATGTATAATGTATTCATTCTGCATGTGGATTCACATTTAGTTTACACCACATAAACTAACACACACTAACACTCAGAGCTATAATATAACATCGTGGCATTTTGTTTCAGTTCAGCAGGACAGACACAACGAGACAACAAAACGAAACAATGGGTTTTACAAGGGGAAATTCAAGGCGCCGCCATGGATTGGTTGTCTTACGAGCTGAATGACTCTCAACGACGAGCTAAACGAGCAAACAGGTCTTTTAATTACTTTCACAATAATGTTATGTGCCCAGGAGAACGGAGGAGAGTATTATATATTATGCTTCTTCCATATAGGTATCTTCTGTTTTGCTATGTGTCTTGTGTATGTGGTTGTTCTGTGTGTTGATGTGGTAGTGTCGTGTGATTTCTTTATGTCTGCCGTACATTAAGAGTGTAACACAATATTCTTAATAAACATCGCGTCGATATGCTCAAGTGGTAGTTGTGTGGCTTCCTTGCGGTTTTGTGGCCTGGGCTGATTACTTTTTACTTAAGTGCTGACACTAAACTCACTCCACTGCTATTACTCAGTCAGCTACTTAAACCCAACAATAACTAAGCTACTACTACTACCTATTTATTTTTGCTATGCTCAAGAAGATGTAATAAACATCTTTTGGGATGGAAGCTTGTGGCTCTGGTTACATACTGATTGATTTTCTTTTACCTATGGGTGTAGCTTTGATGAGATTATATATTCCAATTCAAAGTCTTCCAAAGCTCTAATCTTATGCCGAATGTTTGTTAATGATGGAATTTGTAATCGACGTGGCTTTTATTTGATTTATTTGCTTGCCTTCTTCTCTACAGTTTATTCAATCAGTAATTGCTCATTGAATTCTGTTTCATATACGCAGATGTATGTTCATATACACGAGAAATCATCAGATTCGGTGACGTAACGTTTAATAAACCGACGACTGGTTGGTATGTGAGCATGTGTACAAGTACCTACTGCCATAGTACAAACTGCCCCTTTAAGTGTATTGTATTTAGCAGAAATCAACTTTTCTGGGCATTGTTTTGACTTTGTAGAGAGAGAAGTCTTTCATTTTCATCAGCAAATGCAATTTGTCTATTAAACAGCACCTTCACTTGTGCTAAGCATTCTTGCTAAACTAAAAACGCAGACAGAACGCAGTCTTTTGTTTTCAACATCCTGGTCTGAGCTTTATTCAATCCAAGTTTTTCTTGTTATTGTTAGTTACATTGTGAAACAGGAATAGTACGGACGAGCTTGACGATAACGCTGTAGAAATCTCTAAACGTTTTGCAAAACAACAAAAATTTATCATGATTTAGATTAAGCTGAACTTGTAGTAATAGATAGCAATTGGATGAAGACCTGACAACCATTTATTTTGTAATCATTATTGAATAGCCTTGTTCAGATTTTAATTTAACGTGCCATGGAGTGGATTGATCGAATTCAAGTAGCAGGAACTATTAGTCAAATCGCAATTTCTTGATTTTGTAGTAACTATGAGAAATTGCATTCATGTAGCTACTGACTGTGAGCCGGAACCGAAGTGCATTCTTCTTTTTACTATGCATAACAGACAACACAAGACACAAGATACACCACTCGAAGAAAAACAGTTTACAACTAAGTAATGGGAAAAATGCAGTAATTGTACAGCATGATGCAATGCAATGGAACATCGATGTGGTGCAAAAGATTGAAATTTATGAGAGCACTAATGGTTAAATAATAAGAATGTATTTATCAGCATAATATTGTAAATGATGTTACATCTTTTAATCGTATATGTTGTTACAAAGGTCTTCTTGATACGTGTACAAACTTACACAATCTTAGTGAAGGAGCACGATTGGTCTTTTCATTTACATAATTATTGAAAAGTAATTTAAAGGGGAAAAAGACCGCATGAGCGGTGCTCTTTTAATGTTCTACTGAATTGAATTATAATTCAGTATTGAAGGCGTCATTAAATAATACTAATGTGCATTAAAAACGATTAGAACTTTTTTGAGAAGGTATGTACGTTCTTAGATGATATTGGACGTAATTACACACATAATAAAGATTATAGTCTTGCATTACATTGTTGTTTTTCATTAGTTTAGTTTTCTGAGATGAGCCTACCAGATTTACAATGTATACATGTGCATAAATTCTTTACAAAATAAAAATGCAATATGAAATATAGAAATAAATCTCAAAACTCGCATTTCATTCAGGAAATGACGAACATGGTGCAAACAACAAGAGTAGTGTGTTTGTAAAATAGCACGGTAATTTTTTATACGGTGAATGTGAAACTGCAGGTTGTTTTGACTATCTCAAGTATTTATTAGCGCATGCAAGCTCCAAATCAAATAACGGTATCTGAATATAGAGATTTGTAATTGTTACATTGTACTAAGTAAGGTTGCACAGCAGTGATACATCAAACTGTGTACATTCCCAGAATTTCAGGAGGGAACCAAAACGAGTGTGCACTATGATGGCATAAACCTGAAATAAAATAATTCTTCCAATGTCTAATATTATTATTTCAGGTTTTGTTAAGTATTTTGCACAAAGCACACTAATAAATTCAGAATCTGGTTTGATTTTCATGTTTTCCAAGTGAACTGAAGGAGTTTCTACTTAAATACATTTAACTTAAAGTACAAGTGTGAGTTGGGCAATTTCTTTTGCATGCAAGTACCTAAATATTATACTACTGCGTTTATTATTGTTCCAATATAGCAAGGAAAGGTATCTCCGATATTTCGAATTCTGTTTGAAACGACTAACTTTCATTGAGTTGCGTTTATATTTTTGAGTTCATTACAGACGGATAACTCACGTTTTTACCCTCAACATTCACTATTATTTACTTCTCATTCATCCACGTCCATTCATTCATAAACAAAACACATCTTAGCAATAATTTCTTTAGTAAATCCATAGGAAAGAAAAGAAACATAACATTTAGCAACATAAACATATCAGAGAAAACATTTGACCAGTTGCAGCATATACTACACAAAGTATCTGTATACACAAAAGTAGTTAAAAGTAGCCCCATTAATATCCTTTTGTGCTCCTTCCCTTATTTTTCTTTACAAGAGATACTACCACATATATTCCGCACAAATGTATCATTAAAGATGAATACTAGTACGAGATACACATTCTTTATAAAACATCTCTAGTAGTCGACACGAGTGTAGAAGCATATTTAGCATATACATAGCACGTAACAATATAATTGCAATGTTTTATACATATGTCTACTTACTCTGAGGAATACTAAAGAATTGTATGGTATATAAAGAGTGAGGGAAGAATATATAAGTTTAGAGCTGAGGTACTACTACTACTACTATTATCACATACCACCCAGTAGTGCACAACAACGAAAAGCAACCTGTCTACATGCACTAATGGATGCTTACAATAAAATTACAACGAACGCCTGCTTGCTTTTATCGTTATTATTATTATGAATGTGAATTTGACTTTTCTATCTCGACTCGGACTCGACTCGCTCAGACAATCAGCACAGGCACAGTCAAGAAACGTGGGAGGTAAAGCTTAAGTGCTGTAATACGTTTGCAACAACTCATTGTCAGCTACACGAACAAATTCATGACAGACCAAAGAACGAAAAACTGTTCTTTTGCAGTTGAATTCAAGGAGTTGGACGAAAACTCGACAGGGAAATTAGATTTTATCTTTCTGATATCTAACTGAACCAGAACACAAAAGCTTAAGGAGCATGAAAATGAAAAATCCCAAACATCCCAAAGCTAAATCTGCAATCTCATACTATTTTGCACTGAATTCACATTTTCCATTAAGTTCTATCTCTAACTAATGAAAACGCTTTACAAAATCATGTGCTGTTACTTCAAGATCATAGTACTACGAAGAAAAGAAACGTAATGTGTTCTCGCAGATAAAGTAGATTTTCTCTGTACTATACTATACCAGTCTAGAATGTCTGGTTGCTAAATGCTACACAAGTTTACACGATTTTAGCTTTGGAATTGCATTAGTATTATAGTAAAAGCAGTAAGTGTGCATCACTTTGTGAGTAGCTGGAGTAGCTACTACTACTACATGGTTTCCGTATTTATTAAATGTTTTTGCCACAAGCAAAGCATGTGTCATTCTGTATTTCAAATCAATTACTACAGGTATCCTCTATATAGAGTAGTATGAAGTAGTGTATGCAGTTGGATATTAAAATATGAATGCGTTTACTGTTTATCTTTTGCATCTTATAAATCTTGAAGGAGATGAAGATGATATGCGGTAAGAAGGTAATGCGGTTTGATGTCCCGCGTGCATGGAAGTGCATGCCTTGATTTGATGATGTCTCATGTTTATGCGATTAGCCTTGCATGGAATATTATTATACTCGTCTTGATGGTGCATTAGCAGGGCAGTGCTGGTACTGTTCTGTATTAAATATACATTATTATAATACCTGCATAGGCACTTCTAAAGCTGTAGCATGCTGATGTGTCACTGTCTCAAATAAGCTATGGAGATTTAAGTTGACTTGATTCGGACAAGTTGAAAGACACTTGTTATTCATAAATTCAGCGAGGTGTCAGTTTCTTAAAGAACACAGACACGAGAGTCAATAAATCTGACAAAGCTCCTCTACCACACTAACAGCTAATTAATTTTACTTGATGCAACATTAATTATAATAAAATCCATGTGCGAAATTAACACCAAACGCTTTGCCGAATTTCATTCAGTTTCCAAACCGTATCAGTTTCTGGGCATGTCTCATTTCTCATTTTAGATTCTGCATTTGGGATATGGACTGGCAAAAGGCTTGATATACATTCTGGCAGAAATGCTTTCTATGTACAGATATTCCACTTTGTACTTTATAATTAGTACTATTTGTATGTACTACTAAATGTGTTACAAAATGTTCTTTATCAATATCGATGTAGATTGTTTGAGACTTTTTAATTTTAAACCATTTTGCAGGAAATTCACCTTAATTTTAATGCAGCTTATCATTCTTTTCATCTTGTCTGGTTAATCATCCCTGTGCTGTACAAACGAGAAAAGTATATTTATTTCTAATGCAAAGACTCTTAAAGTTGTAAATCATTCAGTAAGGCAACTCAAGAGTTCTCTAACTATTCTAGAAAAGGCATGTCACGGACTAAACTGTTTTCTTGTGTAATTCTCATACACTTTACAGCTATACGCATAGCATTCTAATCTAAACTTAAGATTTGGAGAATAAGCGTAATATTCAAATGTTTTGCAACAATACTACATATACTTTACTCTCATACCTATAAAAGTCTGAAAATTCATAGCTCGAAACTGTAATTGCATGAATTTATCGTTACATCTACATTATTATATTTATTTTGCATGGGAGACTTAGCCAGCCAATCGCAATGCAAAGATAAAGACACAACATATTATTATTATATGTAGCTCACTTACTCTCTGAGTGAGACAGTCAGTGCAGATAAAGAGTTTTATGTACTGGCTGTTGTTGTACTCTTGAGTGTGTACATTGCGATTTTCTTTGGTTTCCTTTGAAGGGAGACATTAAGTTGATTTGATCGTGACAGATTTGCAGGTCGACTTCAGCAAATATGCACACGGAGAGATACTCAAGCTCTTCCACTCTTAACTTAACATCATCCTCAGGTGTACTTCTTATTACGAATGGAAACTAAAAACTTCCATTTTCTTCTGTGCTCTCTACTGCTCTCACATACAATCAGTTTAGTTCCCTAATAACTTACAACAACGAACCATCTCATCTTCTTTTCAAGTCAAGAGTCATAATGTAGCTGTTGTATAGAAATAGTAATATCTCGGTATATCCTATGCTAAAGGACTGTGTGGACAAAGCATTGCTGCGTTTCATTTCATTTTTGCATTCTTGCATAATTCAAGAGTGCTAGTGGTTTCATTTTTCTCAGATAACCATCTCATCTCCAACCAACTCATCCAATAATACATACCTACTACCTAGGTATTTAATCCCAGTATTTTATATATATTGAACTACCTACACAAAATAAGGTAGGTATGTCAGACCATTTAGAGTTAACCATAAAGGTGGACACAAAATAAATGTACTTATAGAGATTTGAATCTTTAATTTCACTCAATCGGGAATGTTATAAAGGGGAAATCAAACTGGAGAAAGCTTAAGGGAGGAATCGAAATTAATTAGGAGAGACTTAAAGGGGCAATCGACACGAATCGATGGAACCTTAGGGAATGACTTTAAGTATAACTTTATAAAACCAAAATTTAGTATTAATACCTACAATTATGATTCTTTATCAAGTTGATTCGTTCGTCCTGTTTCTAAGTTTTAGTATCTGTATTATTTTAACTACAAGTCGATTACCCGTACGAAGCGCGGGAGTGGGGTCTAGTATTAGTACAGATTATATAAGGATGTATACTCAAACAGAGAACTAAAAAGCTCATCTCACATCCATTTCATTTGTTTACAAATGCTCAGAAAGCCACAGCTGAAAATTTGATGAGTCGATTGATGTAATTCAAGTAGCGCAAGAAAGTGGGATAAAAACGTAGGAATTTGTATTACACAAAACAAATATTCCAGGCTGGATATGCAAATCATGCCGTTTTCTTATTACTTAACTCGACTCACATCAGTGCAGTAGCATAGCAGTAGCAATAGCAAATTGTATAAAAGCCGGAGTGTTTTGGCCTGTACCATAACCCTCTCCTTAACTGTTGTAAAGAACATGTGCAATAGTACTCCTCACATTCTTATCCCCATTAAACCAAGACGCTTGCTGTTCTGTAGTACAATTTACTTTAGTGTGGTCTGGAAATTTCATATCATATTACATTGTTGATGTATTACACAAAATGAAAGCATATACTTGATACCTAGTTAATCCTTACTGCTTCAACTTGCACAAACGAGCATAACAGTATCCTAAATCTCACAGATACAGACTGATAGACATATACTACTGTACTGTCAGAGCCACTTCACAAAAACAGGCAGACATCCTCAAGGCTCTTCATATTTCAAATATTATGTGAATTCCATATCCAAGCATTTTAATTGATGATGTGAAATTGATACCACCGGTATATACAAATACTTTCATACTCTTCTAGTACGTAGAAAAACCAAACGTTTATTCACATGCATACTTGTATAATATTCAGTATTCTGTTATAGATAAATGTATTATTATTCCGGATCAAAGTATTTCCACAGAAATGCAACCTTTTTAGTTTAAGTGAGCATTCTGTACACGCATATATTTCATGCTTTCATAAACAATTTTATTACTATTACACATTGGTTGTCTTACAAATTCTGTTGAATTTATTACTTAAAAGAAAGGAAAACATCGCTGTTGTTACTTGTCGGTTGTGAATTGGATGGGAAACTTGTACCTACGCATTTAGAATTTGTTTTGATAGACACTTGTCTGTCAATCTAATTGAAGACACCCCTGTTAAACAACAGTCTCTGTCCGTCATCCTCTAAATGCTCGTCGAATTATTATTACAAAAAATTACACAGTGACATATTATGCAGGTGTGAAGGAGATGGACACAACCTGAGCTTTTCACAAGAAAAATACTCTTCTCACGAAGTGTAAATGACGTGAACTCCACTACTCTGCATTATTTTCAAGTCCTTCTTGCACTATAGTAGTACTTATGTTCTGAATCTTGATCCTTATGTTTGAATAAATCGCCCAGGTTGCTTTGTACATAATTTGTTATTCCAATGCATTATAATTGCAACCAGAGCTTTTCAATCTTCACGTGGATTGCAATCGCCGAGTGTACATATACAGAAAGCAATGTTATTGTGATGACTTAAAAAGTATACACAAAAAACCTAAAGATGTAGTATCTTCAACTACTACTGGCACAAACATCATGAATTAATGCACCTGGTATGGTACTTGGCAGTTTGGCACATACCGAAATGCAGATACCCAATACAATATACATCGTCAACTACTACTAGCACCTTGGTTCTTGCAGTAGGATGATTCGTGCAAGTAAAAGTAATGATACTCAAGCCGCCTGATGTCATAACAATACAAGATGACATTTTACGCTGTAGAGCATAATTTGTTAGGTATACATTCATCAAGATGTGCAAGTACAAGGTAAGGTATAAGATGAATGATAAATACATTCAACTCACTAACTCTGCCGTGTGGATTGAGCATCTTCTGTGTCAGGACTACCTACTACTACAGGATGAACAGTGAGTACTCGTATAGGTTCATTGAGGTACACGAAGTAAAAGTAGCAGTAGAAGATATTGGTATTCTTTGTAAAAACTAGAATCCGCATTCTTTTCGAAGAAAACGATACGAGTCTTTATTCCAGTTGCCAATTTCGCCGCGACTGTCTATTGTCCAATCTTCATCCATCAGACTCGTGTCGTGACCTTCTTTGATCATGCAGCACCTGCTCCAGTATTATATTGCGTGTGCTTCATCTTATCTACACCATCTTATCAGTCCCTACACATGTATTATTATCTATTAAGTGTAATGCCTATACAGCTCGAGTAGATTGGATGCCTTCAATGTTCATAGATCACAACTTAAAAAGTTTGCTTAAAATTCCAATACAAAACAACCATAGCTGTCGACTGAACAACTTTTCTGTTTTAATAAACTTCAACATATTTTCCCAATAGCCCAGTACTTGATGTCGATTTCTAGTCTTTTCTTCTCATGTAAAAAATTGGCATTGATTTAATTTTTCCTGCGTTTCTTATCTCACTAATATAAATGTATACCTATAAAGAATAGGAAAAATATTCTTGTGTTCGATGGTTGGATTAAGTTGGATTTGCGTAAGATTGCAAGCAAATAGTTTTATGTCGGTGCACATTTTTTTAAGCATAATAAAATATGCTATACAAAACATCATCTGTAATTTCATCTATTAAAAAATGTGAACCAAATACCAAACTGTCCAACAGCGAATAGAAGCAACTACAAATTCAGTTTAATCGAATAATTTTTAATAATTATACCTAAATAGTACTAATTCATTTAATAGGCATAATTTCCCTGAAAGCTGCCTCAGAAGCTGTTGAATACTGTACACTGCAGTTTTCTAACACTGGATATGTATGATTGTAATGTAATAGCGATTCAATCGTTTGTTATAGCATTTTACACAAAATTAAAGTTGTTACGATGTAGAATGAATGTCTCTGCGAAGATATAATTTTTTGTGTCAATTACTTTGAATTGATTCACATTAGATATCTGTTTACCATAAGGAAATAATAAAGAGAAGATCTCTAATGCAATAGCCCTGTAAGCATAGCGAGCTCATAAATTGTAATTTCTGCACTAAATGTCACTTCCACTTCAGTTTAGTTTAAATTTCTCGAATTTCTTGTTTCATGCTTTCGACGTGCCAGCAGGTGTAGTGGAGGACACAGACACAAAGCACATAGCAATGTTATGTTATGGTACAATTAAGGCAGTGAAGCATTCTTTCCATTATATCCACGAGCAAGTATAAAAGAAATGCGAGTGATTTGCTGTTGGAAGCTTTTTTAATGTGTATCTCATTTCTTCACAGTCACAATCAAGAGGCATTTACATGCTCATAATAGAGCCAGCTTGGCTCCTACTTGCCCACATTTAATTCTACTACTTGTCCAGTGTGAACTTACCACCAACATGGAAAATAACATTAAGATACGAGATAGCAAGGGATGTGTAGTCCGTGTATATTTTACCAGGATGAAGAAAATGTCCTCGGACCAGAATCAAACAACTGCCTGTGTAGCTCAGGTATATATCTACTCATGTTAAGTAAACGTGTGTTGTATATATGAAGGAACAAGCTGCAGAGACAAAGTAAATTCAAACAAGTATATTTGTATCTGTACACACAATTCTTCTACTCGATCGACGACGACCAACCCATAACACCTCTTCTTGTACGAGGAAAACTGCTAAGTCTTTCTGACGCATTATCTCCATGTGGAGTATATAGAAGGATCAGTTAAAATTTCTTGGATTTGCATAATGCTAAGCAATAATCTATTGTTATTGTCGTAGGAATCATAGATCTTTGCAAGTCCACTTGTGGCGTCTACTTTGATTCACATTGTAATGCATCAAAACTACAAATTACGATTTTAAAAGTGGCACTGCCGGTTGTGGTACTCTTCACATGTTCAAATTATATTTAAAACACATGTTAGTATCTGTATACGTTTGCGAACAACTGAAATGACCAGTTCAGTTCACTTTGAGTCTCTCGAATCTTTGTGTACAATGATTTTCATCTGTTTAAGTTGGATGTGCTGGGTTTTGGATATAGGATGAAGGTATCTTCCGTTCATTCTGGTTTGGTTGAATATCTTCTACTGTGAATGAATAAGTCACAATCTATGAATGTAAGTAATGCAGCTTTTTTATTTACTAATATTTCTATACAGCGTTTATTGCTTTTCCTTTGCTATAGTTCAGTTTGGTCACATAATAGTCACAGTAAGTGGTACAGGACTTTTGTGGTGTGCATCTATGTATGTGATTTTATTTGCTTGTTGCGTTGGTGCTGAACAACTAAGTTTTCGTGGAAGCTGTTGCTGTTGTTGCAAGCAGTGCGTCCAAGTGGTAGAGGTTAATGGGCAATTTTATGTAAATTATGATTTCAACTTGATTTCTTTTCAAGTTAACATAATAGCTCGGGTGGGTAGGTCCACTGTAGGTAAGTGATGTAGATTTTTAGTCGAATAGTAATAGTAGAAAGTATGTGGCTGTGGTTCTACTAATGTTTATGTGTAATGTGTGCTAGTGCTAGAAGACCATTCATTCTATGTATGTGGAAGAGTACTAGAGATGCTTAATGTAACACAACGTGAGTAAAAGTTCCAAAATCATCTCCGAGTCCAAGGATCGTTGGCCATGGACATTAAAATGTCATAATATGTACGATAACACTATGAAAATGATATTTGGAGTGACACGACAATACACTTGAAGGTTTTCATGTAATATATGAGAAAAGTGTACGATTAAGTACACAGAACGATGTACTTGAGTTTTCTTACACCATCATGCATCAACACTTAAAATAAATTATTATTATGATTTGGGATTTTGAACTTGAATTATATGCGGAGGCGGGGAAAGTCGTAAAGTGACTGTGTTAAGTTTTGATTGCCATTAAATATACCATTCATTACGAAAAGCATTTTAACTGTAAAACAAGATAGATTTTCAGTTGTTTCTGATGTTCGCTTAATTAGAGGGGAGAGAGTTATTATTGTAGTACGCTTTGAGTTCTGACCTGCCCATTTGTAAATGAAGTGAGAACAGAACTTTGTACATGAAAATGGTAGATTAATACTTTAGAAATTTTAATTACTTTGAATACCTCAAAAGAGTCTCTCTCTCAAGAGCATGGCATGAATGATGTACGTTTGTCGTAATTTCTGCATTATGTACGCACACACAACTCAGCCGTTTTCACGGTTTGTTATTTTCTACGAACAAAATATTTGAATATAACTTTACATTTACATTTGACATGGTGCTAGTTGATACAAGCTGTCGTCAACATGCATTAGTATCGTCTTATACTTAAGAAATGGTATTTTACTTTCGTTACTTAAAATCACTTGTTGAAAGAATCAAGAATTTACGGCACTGTTAGAAATATTAAAATAATTTTTATGGTAATTGTAATAGTGGTAGTAAATCCTGAAGAAACTTTGCTTTGCCAACCACTGTGAGAATATTTGGCTGCAGTAAATGAAGACAGGCTATCATAGATATTAAAATGAATTCTACAAGCAAAAGCTTGTAGTTCACTCTCTATACATGAAGAAGTATTATGCATAGCTGGGTTATATTACACCTACAAATCGGTACTTCTTAAACTTTATCCCGTTTTAAACCGTAGGTATATATCCAGTTATTTCCGCTTTATTTGTAGATTTTATGTAAATGATGTAAATTACATTTCCTACGAAAACTAAAACATTAGATGCGTGTGCATGTACTTGTATTCATTTTACGTTGCCAATTTCAAACTAAAAATTCTTTAACAGGTACACATTAACAATAATTAATTGTAATTAGGTATATGGACTGGTTGCACTTTTCCACATTTCCCTGAAATCTTGCAATTTATCTAAATGCAGATTATCATATTTGGAAACAAAAAGAATATTGTAAATTACATGCAATAATAATAATTTGTGTAACTGCATGTGTATATCCCAGAATTGTCACTTGCAATTGCTAATGTAAACTTATTATACTAGTTAAACAAATTATAGGTACCCATTGTATATGTGTCTTGCTTATATCAACTTCAAAATTTCAAAGTAACATGAAAGCACGTTGACAATTTACGCTTGATCTCCCAATAAATTAATGGTGTATGTTGTGTTGCGACAGGAGACTTTTGTATTTATGGGATATTTGGTGATAAAGTTGGAGGCACGCGGTGACAATGACAATCTTAGCCACTACATGGGTGAGGCAGTGTGTTAGGTCATTCTGTCTAGCCACATTTTTATACAAAAGTAAAAATCGCAATAAGCTAGCTATGGCTAACGCTAAATAAATAACAGAGAAATAGTAAAACCACAACACATTCGCAACATACAAAAATAATATTATTATCTTTTATGCGATTAATCCATAGGTACAATTATCTCACTTGCGTCCCAAAACAAACGAGACATATTACGTGACGTAATAAACCCGAATTAAGTTAACGCAACTGACGTCCTTAATGCAGATTTACTAATTTTCGGGGCTTGACCCGGAAAATATGTAAAATTGTTCCACAGACATCCATACAGATAGAAATGTATATTAATGCAATAAAACTAGATACAAATAAGTTATTCATTCGTTTATTCCGAGATATTGCCAAAAGAAAATGGTAAAAATGTGACAAAGGAGAATAAAGCATTTTTGAGTAATTCCATCACAACAGTTAAGCGTTTACGCTACAAATGTTTCTGGACTCTATTCTGTGTAGGGATTTTAGAATTAGATAAAGATTACAACAGGTTTTCATAAGAATATATAGTGGTATAGATAAGTGTTTGAAGGAGGTAGTGAAAATATCAACACGTAGTTTCTCAACCAAGCCTCAGGCTGAAGATGAACACAGGAACCTGCACTTCCACTTTGGCTAGTGGGATTTTTCATAGTGAGACAAAAGTTTGTTGTTTTCCTAATTACAACCTTAGGTTCAGTTCAATTGTACCTATTTAAAGCTTTGTGTGTATAGCTCTTTGTAGTATCTACTTGCCCCGGTTTCAACAAACGAATAATAAATAATTATACATTCTACATTACATTAACAGTCAATTCTCACAGATTTGCACAGATTACGGAGATGTTAAGGCATGAATGAGTGTCGTTTTCTTGAAAATCATATTTTAAGAATTTTTTGTTTTACACCAACAATAAAATTTTCTATGCAACTAATTTTTGTTTTAATAGACAAGTATTCAGATTTTCTGTAGGCTCGGTATGGTTGGTTTAAGACGGTTTAAAAGCGATCAATATCGTAGGCTTTCAAGGAATTCAAAAAGAAAATATCCTTCAAGTATATTGAACACACGAAGAATTATTCTGTTCATATCCCAACGAATTTTTCCATGGGACTATCTTAGAAAGCTGCTAACATTTATCTTCCAACTCGACATGAGACACCAGAAAGTATATCAAAGGAGAGAGGTGAAGAATACCTGATTCAAACGAATATAAATTGTTTAGATATTCAGAGCATGAATATTCAGAGCGACAATTTGTATCACATTTCCAATTTACTCCCAAATAAAAATTAATGTTGTTGGTTCTGTTGCAAGTCTGTGCAAGTGCATTTAACTTTTAACTCCTGCTTCACATAATATCAAGTAACAATTTACAGCTTGATTCACAGGTTTCCAAAAGATCTTAAAAATGATCTGTGTGAACCAAAAAATAACATCAGAATTTTTCAATAAGTATTAAATGAGAGCGATGCAATGGCAATGACCCTTAACTTTGGTGACTTGGAATATCTTTCATTTAGCTTAGAATTACAAGGAATCGGTCTAATTCTCATTGTTCATACCGTAGTATTTAATTAAACCAGTTTTTATTGACTGTGACCCTATAGATCTCAACTAACACTAATTACCAAGAGCACATGGGGATGCACTACATTACAATCTTTTAGCTTTTACTGCATAAAGCGGCTGCAGTTGTTCTTCATTCAAATGCTCATCTTCACATTTCCAATGATCTTTTATACTTACAAAGAGCTAACCAGTTATTTACTATCATTTTCTAATGACCACATTATTTACTTATGTAGGAGTATCATTATTTTATTCAATTTTCTATCAATAAGCATAATAATGATGTATAAATGAATCATGAGACTACTAGATCTGCTCATCTCCTGCACTCATATATTACTTATAATAATAATAACACTTGAGGGGTTACCCATGCATCTAATGAAGAGCCATGATTTACAAATCATGTAGTCTCACAAGCAATTATCTTACAGAGTAGGAAAAATTCTTTGTTTTCAACATTCATTACCATTCATTACTTGCCTTTAGCTCTATTTACTTGTAACCTTAACTCATGAACCAACATAACAAATCATCATACGTACAGTTGCTTCAAATCATTTCGTTCTTATCAATATGAAAAATATTTGCTACACGTATTGAATTGTGTGCTGTTTCCTCATGTATTCAACTTTTACTCGAGCAATGATGAATCCGTGTTACCTTATACAATAAAACTTTATGAAAGTATATCAAGAACAGCTAACAATGTAACAATTTCAGCTTACTCATCGTGAGACCATATTTGGAAGTCTTGTTTTAGAATTATTCATTTCAAATTATCGCCTGCTGGATACTAAAACTATCTCACTATCACGAAATAAAGTAAACGCTGGAGTTAGTATAGTAAACGATCTAATGAGCAAAATAGTTCGTGTGTAATTTTCTGTAGTTTATTATAAGTTCATGTAAGTTGCATGAATGTTAAATATAGCTGTAATGTAATGTAGGTGTGCTGGAAATATCTGAAAATTAGTAACCTAACTAAATCTTACAATCAGTAACAAATGCCATAAATTGCTAGACTTTACCTATGGAGTAACGTGTAAAGTCAATAAAATCTACTTGCATAAAAAGCTGAGGAGTCCACAAATCGTTACAGGGAGAAATTATTAAAAGTTATACCTAGTTTTGTTTTGATGCATAAGGATAAGAAATGAGTCTGTGTAGATTTTTGTATAGAGATTGTCCGGAGAAGGGCGAAGCGAGTTAAAGTAGCGTGCAGCAATACAAATATGCTTGCATTGGTCATAGTGTGCTATATGAATATTTTTTCTCATAATTTTTGTTTGATTTATGCGTTCATCTCACCGCTGGAGGTTTGGAGAGAAAGAAATTTGCATAAATTTCTGCTCCGTAATCATTATTTTTGTGGAGAAAAACACTGGTGTAATTATTCCTTTGGCGCGCCTCGTAGGGAGTCTAATTAAATCGGCGCTTGCCTTAAACCTCCTTTCCTTTTTATTCTGATCTTCACCAGGATTCACGCTCTTGTCAGTCTCATCTGCAGTCACTTTTTCTCAGCTCTCTGCTCTATTACTCTAAACCTTCTTGCCATAACTAAACCAATCTACCAGATTTGCCTATACTTTTACTACTAGCTGCATTTACTACTGCATTCCTACTTTCAATACTCAATCATTCTTATAATATGCTTCTACTATAGTACATACACGAAGAACATACATAAACACATGCTACTTCAATTATGTTTGTTATTTCCTAAGCATGTAACACACATAGCGTGTTTTATAACTTAAAACCTCATCTCTTTTTCCTACCATATATGCCAGTACCAATGTACCAGTCTAAAAAACAGCAAAGCTCATTCAATAATCACGACAACCCCAACACAATAAACCACATTCAAACCATACATACTACTAAATATTACAAACATACCTATTATAATTATTAACAGTTTCAATGAACCAATGAACATATTATTATTTTACAGCAGAATCCAGTACCTATGTATAACAGCTTAGTATGAATTTGCAAAAGTGTATCGGAAAAAATAAAGGAGCACCATGCAGATGAAAAAAGAAATATTATTTATATAATATTTATATTTTATACTTGCAAATGGTTTATTTGTATTAGAGTGTGGTATAAAAAGTCTTTGTGAGTTCGAGTAGTACGGGAGATAAAAAATGAGATTCAGCAGAGCACGAATTGATTGCAAGAAACGTGTAGACACGAGCAGAAGTAATAGGGAGGAGAGTGGAGTTTTGTGCATGTGCATTGGAGAGGGAAGTAGCAAAGTAATGCTCTACTATGACTATATGCCTGTTCGATACGATGATGTGATAAATGAGAGCATGTTCACGAAAGCCTGGCCTACTTTATAGACTGTCTATAGAAATGAGCGTGTCAGGAGCAATCTCACATAGTTATTTGCTATACTTTTGCCAGTGATTGTTGTTCATGTGCAGTACTTTGGTTTCTTTTAGTCTGTCATGCATGCCCTCGTTATAGTTACAACACAATAGACATGTTCGTGCAACTTCATTCGATCCAGTAAGCTCTTGATATACTTGTAGTCTTCTTTCTTCTAAGTGTAACGCATTAAAACAATATAAAGTAATATCACTCAAAGTAATTCAATCTATATCAACAGCACTCCATACTACCTAATAGTAAGAAGCTACTAATGCGATTTGACTGACTGTACTAATACAGCGCACAAGGATATATAATACCTACACATGAATACAGAGTTGAGATATAAAACGCTCACATTAAATGCTGCACCTTCCTACGCAAGACATTTTCAAGTTAGTTGCCACTCTACTACTACACAAGTAGTAAAATGTTGCCATTCTCTGTGCAGGAGAGAATTGAACGACTGCGAGGAATAATGCACTACTAGGTGAGTGGCAGGAAGGTGGGATCTTTTTCATTTCTTTAGGCATGCATGAATGTAATTTACAATGTTAATGGTAGCCAATTCTGTGCTAATGCAAGTAATACACGCTCTGGAATAACATTATCTCCCAATATTATTTAGCCTTATACTGAGTGAGCAGTCTTCCTAAAAAATATTATAACCTTCACGTTCGTATCGTGCTAATAAATAATGGATATAACATAGTGGATCAATGTAATACAATCCATTACAACTGAAGCCCATCATCTCTTCTTGCAGGTTTTATTCTAATACAAAAAGGATGTATCTGGTATACGTACCTAACTATACTAATTATTGTTATAGAAAAATGTATGGAAATGTTGTACGTTTTTATGCTGTAGAAGCTTTGTGGGGTTATGCATGGGAGTACATCACTTATATACGAAGACAAGTGTTTGCAAAAAATATGTTGAGATCTAATACACTTAAGTAGTAGGTTGGTAGGTTGGATAGGATTCGCACGGACAATGGATGATAATTATAATTGCTGAGTTGTCATTGGCTCACCTGGAGGATGGATTTAGAGCGAGTGCTCTATGTTCTATGCAGTAGAGTAATTAGAAAGATTCTATTTATTTATGAGGGAAAAACTAAAGACAGACAATGAAGGATGCAACTAATACACCTTCGCGAATGAATTGCTCTTTATATAAAGGACTTTTGAAACACTGTGCTATAAGGTTACATGGTTCTGTAAGTAATACAATGACTTGCTTCATATCTCACGGGCTAACTTTTTGAAAACGTATAAAACAACGCAAGGAAAAATGTCTTTGTGTTTATTCGTATAGTGTGGATATACTGCTCATAGACTTTTGAACTTACTCGTTGCAAAGCAATAATGATGTTACACTACCCTCACTAAAACACTCACAAAGCAACAGACGTAGTATTCATTGAGCACAGGTAGGTATATGTGTAGCTAATGATTAAACAGAGACTTGTTTGGACGTACAAGTTATATGAGCTTTTATACTAATGTAACTAGTCACACGTTATAAAAATTAACCGTGGTGTATATATACTGTATATTATAGTTAGTGTTCCCTGGCTAAAGTATTAGATTTTTGTACCTTTATACTTGCTCATGTGTTTGTGTCCTATGTACCTTTGTATATGTATAGTTAAGAAAAAGTCTCGTAAATCTTTTCTAATTATCCCCTGAGAAAACATTTCCACGTGCTAATTTTATTTATGAACGTCAAGTAAATTGTAGCGCTTCAAATATTTATTGCTTGATAGATGAACATGAGACTTACCTTTGCATTGCCAGCTTGACCTGTGTATTTTGCGTACTTCTCTTACTATTAAGTACAGTATTTATATAGCTGTTCATTCGTATACCTGATGGATAATAGGTATGTGTGTACGTAAAATAATAAGAATATGTTTGTTAGGAGACAGTATATCGGTATGCATGGATTCAAAGATCTGTTGATATTTTGTATATTGCAGCAAAAACCTTTAATGAGACTTTTCTCACTTTATTTTGCATACTTGAATGAAATAGTGGAAACAAAGGACAACATGAAAAACTCTACTACTGGGTTAACTATGCAGCTTTTTACTAATTAATTTACCAGTACATTAATAGTAAGAACCTCAATGTTGCAGATAAGTAGTTTTTCCAAGTGCCATACATTCATCTTAGTACAGGTAAAGTGTATTAATATATTTGATGAAATCCCAAGATAGCAATAAAATAGGTACTGAAGTGCAATGAATGAAAGAAAAGTTTCGTACAACTATTTATAACAAAACCCTTGCAGATGTATGCATTAAAATGGTTTAATGAGGAAATGATTGTTAGACTGAACTACTTTGTTGAAATCAATTTATTTGGTTACATAATACATCATACACTATAGAAAGCATTAGAGTTCTCAACAATTTCGTTCTGTAAGATGAGATCTAAGAATACATTTTATTACCTGCAGTTTGTAGACGCATCACACAGCAGTATAGTCTATGCTTTTGTAAGAGTAAGGATACATCGCGAGTTTCACAAGGTATGTGAAATATCTGAGAAAATAAGGATTGGGGTTACGACCCCCATTTGGTCAGTGGCAAAAATTAAAATCAGGCCGTAAATCGGTCGTAAATTCGGAGCGGCTGAAACTGAAGGCAGAGGATGTTTTTGTGTTGCAGTTGAATAAGAACTGTTTTGCTTCTGCTTCCTTTGCGTGAGCCCTTCAAGTCCGACTGGAGAGGAGTTAGAGGAGAGTTAGAGCGTCAGAGCAATTTAATGTAACAATGTTTTCACCCGTTGTCATGTAGTTGGCGAGTTTACGCCTTGTTAATTCAATGTTTTTGACCTCCAGAAAGAATTTTATGTTTTTCCTTTCTCACACGTTGCACGCTCATATAGCCTCAATGCAATTCCATGTGATTCAGTACGCTGTCCCAAGTATGTACATACTTTTATTACAGACAGAGGTAACCCGAGATTTGTACGTGTACACAAAGACACTCAACTGCCTCCAGGATAAACATTGAAGAAGAAGAAGGGTAAAATTACAATAACATGCGTGTACACACTAACATTAACATTGCTCAGTATACCGCTTCCAAATATAGAGTTCTTCGTAAAAAATATATAGCTACTGTAACATTTTGCCATTTTTAAAGAACTTTTTTCCTGGCTATACCTTTTACTCATATCGAAACCTTAATCACAGACCAAAGAAATTACAATGCAACAAGTAACAATCTTTTTCAAAATTAATAGCACATATAGAAACTGTGCTATTTGGAGATACTATTTACCGTAATCAAATGCACTTTGAGATTAAATAATACAATTAAATCCGAATTACGTAATTAAGAAGAGCCATCCGGTTAACCTCTATTAAATGTCATTGGTGTTTATAGACTTAACCGCTACAAATTACTTTCTCAGGCTTGTGTGAATGATAACCATTAAACCTGTTAATTTTGATCTACTATACTGGTGTTAACAAATGACACTTTATACATTTTACGGTATAATTTATATCGGACTTGCTTGTCACGTAAAATCAAAATTCATATTAAATTATAGAGACTAATTTTAGGAGAGGTTCTACTACATAAGTAAATGAAAGCATGCCATGCCGCTACACGCTAGACTAACATTATGTACACGTATATAATTTTTTCATAGACTAACAATACAATGTACCTAAGTTGAAGCTAACACGTACAAATATAACTAAACAATTTGTTTCTAGAACAGTTACATTTTAATTAAGTGATATGAACTTAAAGTTGGATTTTAAAATAATGTACGACTATAACTTCATGACTTTAAAAGATCCACCCCTTGCCTTGGTACATGCATGTACGGGAGTGTAACCTAACAATAAGACTTACAAGCAAAAAAGTGATAAGGTAAAACATAACATAATACAATTAAACACTACACAATTGGTCAAAGAATTGATTGGAGGAAGAAAACCATAATATTCTTCTTTATTCGTTCTAGTAACTCCTTCCAATTACGAATTCCGTTGTTGAAGAAGGATTTCTTAAAGGAATTCACTCATGCAATTAAAAACGTAGCCGAGCGAGACAAAGCCATCTCAGCTTTCAACAAGTGGTATTTCATATAAAAATCCACTTTAGCTTAAGTCTCGACTGTAACCAGCATGAAGTGCTTCAGCAAATAAGAGTTCCTATTCTATTTGTGTTTACTTACATTTCCATCATGCAGTAACAAAGTGAACTCGATTGAACTACATCATCTTTTTGGTTGCTACAGAATTTTTGTTCTGCCAAATGCATTTAAGCATACATGTACGTATAAAATGCTTCCATTCCAGTCTATTCAGTTAATCTTTGAATACCATGGAGGGATTTCCATTATTTTTTGTTATTGGGCTGTTGTGGTTGTGTGAAGTTATTACTCTGGTTTCGGCTTCTGCATTTCTCTCTGTGTACTTTTAAGTTATATGCAGGTAGAGCACACACATTTACGTAATACATCTAATACCCACTATATTAGTTTACGTGTTTCTTTATGCTATGACCATTATTTCAGTTCAGATATCATTTCGTTTCTATTTACCTTGCCTTTGAGTTGGAGCCATGAATGCCTTCTCATCGCTCTTCCTGCTTCTATTCAGAATAACATTTATTTTTATATCATCAAATGCATTCATCGCCTTTTCTATGTTTATGGATTTTACGACTTGGACGTTTCCATTATGGTACAACATCGTAAAGCCATTTCAATCATAATCCCACACTCATCACATGGATTTTTATGCTACCTGAACTTGTTTGTATTTAACTATGCAGCGTGTAGAACGGAAGAAAATCTTCCCAGAACAATCATCTCTCTTAACGTTCATATTTAGAATTCGGAATTTATATTTGTAGAGTGAATACTGAGCAAGCTTAACAGCTCAGAGATGAGCGGTTATAATTTTCAGATGATTTTATTCAATAGTTTTCAAGTGTTTTCCATTGTTGAAAATAACTTCCTTTTCCTGGTTGCACTTTTCGTTATGTTATTATTGTATATATCAGTGGCCATACTTACATATCATGTTCACAGTACAAATACACATAACTTGGTACATGAAAAACATTGTAATTTAATAGTTTAGTAAACGGAATCACCCAAGGATGTCGTGTAGTACATATATAATGGGTAATTACGTGTACACATGTATTCTATACCAAAGCTTCTTGCATGCTGTACATTTACTACATTTACATTACGTTTTACTGCCACAGGTACCTAGGGCCTATCTTCATTTATAATTTCATGTTACACTCACTACTCACACCTTTTCTGCATGTTAGTGGCTGACAATTCATTTGTTATGTCCTTATCGTCGTAAAAATGATTTTTACTAAGTTAGTAAATTAAGTTGAGACGAACACATGAAATGAGGCATAAAATTAGCACAGCTCAGCAGCCAATAAACACTGACAAGGGAGCAACATCCAATTTCAAGAGCAATTTTAATTTTGTTCCAAGTTACACAACACAACAGAGAACCCTTGAGCTAAACATTGCTTCACGTAAGAATATTAAGCTTTATTTTGCAGGGCGAAGGGAAAAGAACCAATCATTCACTCCTCATCTGTCATATCTCATCTCGTAAAAACTAAAACATAACTCGCTATGCTAATAATAATAAATGCGTAAGGTAATTTTAACAAATATGCACGTACATATATACTCAAGATGAACCTTTGTTTCATATAGCACCATTGTTAGGAGAAGATAATTTATGCGCGGACACATGTTGCAAAAATAGTTACTCAAGCAATACAAAGTCGTTGGAGAAAACCAAGTTACAAATTACAAATAGTACATCACATCACATTGACACTTATTGTCAAATACCTGAGGATGGAATGTAAATGTAGTGAATGTAAAACTAAACGCAAGGCCAAGATGTAACAGTCATAGCATTATCTTCATCAAAATACAAATTAAAACACATGATTTATTTATATAAAGCATTTAAGTATTTTTAAACTTCTAACATGTAACATGCATATGCGGTTGTGAGTGAAGTTGCGATTGTGCTGTATAGCAGTAATACTATCCCGTGAGAGCAAAATTGCAGACGTTTGTGGATAAATGTTGCTTTATTAATATTAATGTTGACACTACTAATTACAAAATCAAAAAACTTGATATTTGTTATAACTTACAGTAAAATAGATGCTTCCTTGCCCCGATGTGTATACAATTGTTGTAGCACAGAATTAGTATGTAAAAAAGCTTGTACCTATGTAAATGTATTAAAAAATATATTTATTACTGCCGATTTAAGTTAAAACATTTCGTTTTTTGACAAAATCAAGCAAATGATTAGGTGTGAAATAAGAATTTGATGGAATTTCACTTTGTTTATAATGACTGATATAAAGATTTCCATCTTAATTTGTATAGCTAATGCATAATATACTATTTTTTAGCACTGCAAAGCATAACGATTTGCTTTTGCAGTGTTCTGATGAACTGTCATTGTAAAATTAAAACAAAAGAAGGTAGCTGTCACATTTGTCATTGAATATTTATCCTTTACATATTCTGTGGACAATTGATTGGAGGTGGACCTGTATAAATAAAAGTTGTAAATAAATAGAACTGATAATGATAAAGATGTAACTCATTGTGCAAGTGCTACATAATGATATTTTATGTAACTATGATATTATTCGTTTCTAAACAATTCTTTAGGTACTGCTGTGTAAATTGCTTGTATCATGTCCAGTCTTTATAAAAAAGTTGTTATGACTCTCGTTACATTAAAATGCAAAATCGAATTCGTAAAAGAAAGGTAATAATTGAATTGACATGTACATATTATGTGAGCTCTGCGCTTCAAAAAGGTTTGATATAAATGTCACTTGTGTAGTGTAGTACGTGGTGTAAGGGCTTAGTTGTTACTGCGGCAGTGTATGTACTGTAAAGTAATGACAATTCACAAGGACAGAAAATACATGGCATTTATTGCTCGTGTATTATTATTGTAGAATACAGAATAGCAGAATTATTGTCTATGTAATCGATCTGTACCTACTGTCCCTTAGTGTTTCATGTGAGTTTCGAATATTTTGTTTCAAGACAAGTTAAAAGTCGAAGTAGGACTGACGACTTCCAATAACTCATTTTTCATGTAGATATGGATCTGGGAAATGTCATTTGTAGCTTAGCGGCTGCAGATCAAGATGTCGAAACGGTTGACAGGTTCCCGTCGTGTGACGGGCATATATCACAATCACAAATGAATGAATGATCTTTTGCCTTGTCTGCGGTAGTAAATACGAACTTATATACCTGCACATCCTGTATACTAAACAAATCGTTTGTAATAAAGATGCACATGTTCTGCGTACACCTTTACCTTACTTTGCATTGAATTACATTAAATTTTGTCTCATGTTTTTTATAAAGCAAGTAGTAAATGTGTCGTTGTACTATGGTAGCATTGCTTTATAACTTTAGTCATTCTTGAGATTGAAAATATTAATATTGTCTTCTAAGAATGATAGTGCTACAAAAGGAAACATAACACTTATACACACAGGGTCAGCCAGATCAACAAAATAAAGTTATCAACAACAAAACAAACAATAATATTTTATCTCTATACACGATGTAGCCATATCTATAGGTGAAATATATACAGTTTGCTACTAGTTATACTAGAAAATTCATTTATAATATTTTTCATATTTCATTTGTAAATTTAATATGTACGAGATGACTCCTGTTCTTGTCATGTCCTTCTGGTGGAATACGGATTGCTGTTCTGAGTGACTGATGGCAGTTAAACAACGGATAATATGATAAACTTGTACTGTGTGCTCTATTGTACAAAGCAAACATAGAAAAATCTTTTTAACTCACTCAAGGGATTGTCTCGTCTTCGAGATTCTAGGTGTGTGTCTTTTATGAATAAGAATTAGAATAACTTACTCCATTCTGTAGAGTGCCAGTAAAGTAATCCTATGTTGAATCATAAGGTACTATGCAGAGAAACATGAACGTGCCGTGATGTGTGTGAATAAATTATATTCGGTAGTCTGTGTATATTTCCAAGTAATTTGTACCACAACACTTCATTCCTGACACTTCACTCTCATATAGTAATAACTCTCATAACTAATAACGCAGTCTTTGTAGTAGAACTCTGCTCTCGAAATAATGTTATGCTGCAGCACTTGATAATATGGGAATTTTATGCAGCTATTGGTTTCATTAATTTTCCTACGCGTACATCTGCAGTTATGGCCACAATATGTAAATATATTATGAGTTTGTGCATTTATACCTGTAATTAGCGATAGTCGTATGAGCAGGAGCGATATTTACATGAGAATGGTAGTGTCTCAATTTATTAGTGGATCAAGTAACAATAACCTGTGGGAAAATGATTACATGTTTAATAATATTATAAACTAACAGCCTACCGTATAAAATCTTCAAGCATATCTCTGCATAGAAATGGGGAAATTTTTATTTCATTTGAAATATTATACGACTATTATTCGTCTGCTAATAATAATGAACACACAAACATACTTACATACGTGTATGTACTTTACTAATGCATTTCTACCACTGCTATACGTAAAATATTATTGTTATAATCTTATAATGCATGTTATTATATAAGAGTTTACTGTCACTACATTTGTAATGCCATGTATATTTGTAATATGCATTAGGCATAGTATATACCTAGGCTATGTGTTTAGTGTTTGTAGATTCAGAAGGATATCTGCGTTGTAGTGTATAGTAGACATTAAAAAATAAGAATAGTGCTGAGCTCAGGGTGACATAAGCAAGAATTGCGCAAACAAATTAAAAGTTCGTTAGGGCTTGGACTTGTAACATCTTCATACAATTTTAAACGCATTGAAAAAGATGAGACGAGTTTATCCTTTCATCCTTCTTTACCTTCTGACTACCTTCATAACCACAGCAGACTAAATAGAAATGAACGTCAACGGCTCCTTCAAATCTGTATCTTGTAATAAAATAATATCCACTATAACTACTGTTCTTCATGCACTGTCCATAAATATTCTTCTGTACATTTTGGAATAGTAGGTACTCTCATTGTCAGTACTCCTATATACAATTAGCTAGTATAGTAACTGCGGCAAAATTATATTATTATTATTGCTTACGACAGAGCGTATTTTATGTGGGGACAAGTAAACTACAGTTTGTGAAAGTCGGAAATGTGGGACATGTCAGTTGTAGAAGAAGAAGAGTGCAAGTTTTCTGTACCATAGGGGATATAATATCTGGATATGTATCTGTAGTAAGCAAACAAACTACACTTGCTATTATAAATTATTATACTATTTGCTTAAGCTAAAAAGAACTATTCTTTGTGTTACTACACTAAAGCTTGAAATAAACAACACGAAGCATAGAATTAACAGTTCTTTCATCTGCCTCTGCTGTATCTGTGCCTGCATTTCATTTCATTACAAATAGTGACTTCTATTTCATGAATTTATTTATTTATTTATGTGCATTTTTTCATGCATAGCTAAAAGCGGGATGATAAAGTCAAAATTACAGAGTAATAGCAAAGTGTAGCACAATATTCGCTGGGATGGACAAATGTAAGACTGACGAACTGAATTGAATTCAAAGAAATATGAATAGCCAGAGAAATATTCATGTTATTTACCTGTACGGTATTCGATATTATTTAAGATGAACATTACTGCATTACATTACACATAATGGAATTGTAAACCACTTAGATTACTTACTACAACTACTACCAGTACGTGAGAATGAAAAAATTACACGAAAAAAATTGTAAAGCAACAAGTAGAGAAGAGGTAAGGAGGATGAGACATTTAATCGATTTTTAACGACGATTCAAAGGCTCTCGCGCCGACGGGTTTCAATAGCCTAATTGCTACGCATGTAATCATCCCCATTCAGGTGCAGAGCTATCGATACGAAATGAAATCGGAAAGAAATGGGATGCTAGCTGTGGCAAGTGGAATGGAAATAATGAAATGAAATCGAATGAAATTCATGAGCATTAGGGTAGCAAGAATTTCGAAATCATAATAATAATAATAAATGTATAATAGGTAACTAATGTAACATTCACCACATAGAAGTCGAATGGTGGTGGTGGTAGAAGTAGATGTCTTCCTGATGACTATACGTTGACACTACCACTGCATTTTTATGGTAAGGCACAATACATTGCTACAGACAGATACAGTGCACAGACACATAAATAACTGTCAGACAAGTGTAGACTTATTTGGAGCCGGTTGATGAAATGAAATCAAATTAAACGGAGACCAAAGCAAAGCTGTCCACTTGGATGCGACTGTGCAATTCAGTTCAGTTCATTGTGCTATGACTATGACTACACACTTACCTTTTTACTAGTAATGCATGCGACTACCAGTAAAGTTTACACACGACTTATATAATTTCTACATTAATACTCTTATACCATACCAAGTTATATTTTTCTGCGTTAAGGTTTTGTATTAGTTCGTTATGTCTAAAGTGAATGCCCACCTTGCCTTACAACAATCAATGCAAAGTTGCCTTATTCGTCAGTGATTTACCGTCAAGAATTTTCTCAGCGTGCTTGTTGTAATGCTTATTTACTTTTCTAGTACGTATACATCAGCGTTTTAGAGTCAACTAGATCTTTTCAACCCAATCATTAGGAATATCTACTATGCAGTGTGTACCAGATAGAATTGTACCATAGAAAAATATTAACTTGTAAATAAAATTGATATCATGCATGATGCAAATATATTTTATTTCCTTATGTAATAGTACATATTCTCTGTCTGATTAAGCGAAAATTCTTTTGTGCTATTTGAGCTAATTCTACTATCATGTTGTAATGATGAAGGGTATAGTATATTTATTGTATACTTATTTGAACTCTAATTCCCACCATCTGAATAAATGTACGAAGCAGGAAACAAACGTAAATTAAACCAATCAACGAGTCTTAAACAAACAAATGAAATGCAGCAGACAATAAGGATGCTATAAGATACACAATGACCTTACTGACTTGAACTAAAACAAACATATTCTTTTGAGCTGGTAAGTTGACGTATTGGACTTTCAAGGCTTATTAGCTTATCTTATTGTTAGTAACAATGAAACAGTTGGTTGCATACGTATGTGCTATACTCGCAGACTCTCTCGCATAAATCTGGTGTCAAAATTGGATCTGCTGTCAAGAGAAGTCTACTAATTCACAATAATACAACTCTGATTTTTACATCCACCCTCGAAAATCGTGAGAAACAAGAATGAGTCGTAGGAAATGTAACTTCGATTCTAATAGTCATAAAGGGAGAGTAGAGTAGTACCGAGAATTGATCCTTGTACACATACATGATATCTATTGTACAAATGGTACATAATAATATAAATTTAATTCTTTAGATATTATATGCATCATTACACTGTGAGTTATATAAAATCATGTTTGTTACCTATGTATACTTACCACATAAAATATCTGTATCATGTGAACGAAGGTACCTATACTTACTCTATTTTCATGTAATATGAAGTAGTAAGTTATGAAAAGGTATATAGCATTTCTATATATGCATCGAAAGAAAGCACGCTGGTACAATAGATCTAAAATGAAATGCAATGTCTGCGTTTCAATACATAATCATTGTAATGTAATGCAGATTACAATACGGATATGTATCATATCATCATCGTCGCCTTCTCCATGCGGGAAAATAAGCAGATTATATAGTAGATATGATTCAGAATGTGTACGGTGAGAGTAAATACACACAATGCGACTAATAAACTCTAGTAAAGGTGCAATAGAATTGAAATGAATGAAAGATCGTGATATACTTTATTTCAATCTAGAAACCCATCGTTCACCTTTATGAGAATTATAGTCTTACAAGTTTGATCCTAATAAGCCACGATGTGGTCAAATGAACAAATATCTCATCATGCTTTCCATATGTACACACTGCCTTGTAAAATGAAACATTATACTATACTAGACATAACTCAGCAAATATTGAAAAAGTGTATGATGTAATTATGTAGCACTTGAAGAGATGCACTAATACCTACATTTTCCTTTAGTGTACGTATACTATATATGTATAGTTCAACAAAACCAGGTATTTGTAAGTTTTTCAGGTAAAACTGTAACTACACATACGACAAGCATTAAAAATGAAGTACAACAATGGACGTTACATGAGGATACGACACTGAAAGATAAAAATAGGGGAAACGAAATTTTTGAAATGGAATGCTCCCTGCATGATGTCGAGAAGGAAGGAAAGCAAGTCAACTGGAGTGGAGTCAATTCCAGTTTTAGTTTATTTTGTTGTGTGTACAGATACAATGTGTACACATACTCTTGTTCCACATTGATCTTGATCTAGAAAATGATTTTGGGCAGGACGAATGTAAAGAGATACACAAACTGGGAGTTTACGCTTTTGGCTCACACAATGGATAGTAAAACTAGTAGAAGTAGGAGAATAATTGAAAACCAGAAGAGCGTCGAGTTTTATAGGAAAAGAAAAGAAAAGCAAGTAAAGCAGCTTGAATCCAATTCTGAGCACATTACACTACATTATTTACCTTAAACCTCCATGTGCTCTGGCATGGCATGACAAGATGTAGACCGTTAATCTTGGGACACTGGCAACAACCACAGGAGGACTGCGACAGGGACACGACTGCATTGCCTTTCTAAGCAGAGCAGAGTCCTGCAATGTATGTAATGTAATGAATGCATTTTATTGTGTCTCCGAATTTTAAATCTCTCAGAATGATCTGTCCACTCTGAATACCTATCTTTAATAAAATGAGAAAAACGTCTCTCAGTCACAGTGCCAAGGTGTTCACATTCACGAAAAAAGAAAATAGCTACATTCATGAAACTTTTCGATTTGTAAAGTGCTTCCCGATGTCTTTTTGTATTTCTTATCAGTATCAGTACAGAATGTGACAATTTTTACGAAATATTTCATGTACAAATTTCAATACATGAATGAATACGCAATCATGAAGCTATGAAGTTTGTTATTTAAAGGACATTCATAGTAAAGTCATAACTTTACTAATGATTGAATACAATTTCAAAGAAATACGAATTTTACACAACTATGTAAAAGAGATTCGATCGAATTGTGAATTTGTGGATAAATCGAACCCTGATTTTATTGCAGACATGATAGAAAGTTTGTATGTGCAACTTCAAGGTTTCTGTATTAAATTACGCTGGGCAGAATAATACAGTATGACATAAATCTATAGATTATATTATAATTTTTAAGTTTTTATGTTACCAAATCATAAATAGGTAATATACATTGGTAGTTTCGTGCAAAAATATTTTGCAGAATTAAAAAACGATACTGTTCTCTGACTTGAAACTAAATGTAACTATGTGCCTAATACATTGCATGCTAACGCATTGCAAAAATGTAGTACGAAAGCCACAACAATAATAAACATTGCTGTTATTTACCGTAGAACGACGCGACGTACATGCAAGGTATCTGCAATATTTAGTTAAATTTATTTTGAGTACGAGGGAATATGAAATCTCAAAAGGTAGAGTGGATGCACAAAGAAGAAAGTTAAGTAAAACTGGACTCGGTCTTAAGAGAAGAGTCTCCGTGTGTAGAAGTTGAACGTATTCGGCTTGAGAGCAGAAGATAATGAAAGATAGTGAGACGACATTCGTATTGTAATAATGTCGCACGCGTGTTTTGACCCCCCGGAGACCCAAGAAACAGCGACTTGTTATCTGCCCGGAGACCCAACCTCGAAAAATTTCCCTGTCGGACTCCCGCCGCTTGAAATCCATTTGACATTTTCCCTCTCGCACTTGGCATACGAATTAAACTGCTCTCAGAGCTTCTTTAACACAACTTTGTCTGAACAATACAAATTCTACATGAAAGCTCTCTGGTGCTTATCTAACTATAATAAGTACATTACATTATATACAAATAGCCTGTGTGAGTGAGTCAATGAGCGGGCAGAGCAGTCTTTACCTTACAATAACACACGGCAGGCCAGGGCAATGCAATGCATTAGTAGTCTCAAGTTAAGTGCCTACTTCTCTATACAGATTACACCACAGATAGTTCACACAGAGAGAGATACAACAGCAATTCTCATTCCATCGTGTGTTCTTCTATACCCCTTACCATCAGAAGATACACATGCAGCTCTCGATACAAAAACGCGATGCAATTCTGTCTAACTGGACTGTGCGATACTAATACACAGCCAAACCAATACTCTTCCGAGATTAACGCTGCATATTTGATGATATTATAAAGGTACACACAGACACAAGCTAAATATTAGATTCAGGATTCAACCCCATATTTCTCATTCCGTTTTCAAAGTCAATCTTTTCTACATGAAATAATATTTTAATTCCAATCTTCATGCTTGCAACTTAGTTAGAAATTGACGCACATGGGCGCTTCACATTCACATACAATTCAGTATCGTACTGTTCCTTATTCCCTATTACTACAGATATTACCACAATGCAATATTATCAAAAAATGCGTTGTTGTATGATCTTATACAACAGATAGACATTTTCTACCCCATGGTACCTACAACTTTGGAATACTACCACATCAGAACTTATAGAGATATTTTCCATACACAGTAGACTTCAGGAGTAATAGTAATAACTGCGGAGAGTGAACATCAGAAACGTGAATGAAGAATATGTGTGTGTTGTGTACGCGTACGTTTACCAACAAGATCATACACACACAGGGAAAAGAAAAAATAAGAAGTAATATTAAATGGCACGGCATGAAATAAAAGTGACAGACAGACAGGTCAGACTCACTCCGCTCGAGTGAAGTGAGTACTGAGTAGATATTACAAGCTGACAAGTGGATAGACAGCCAGACAGAAAGGGTAACTAAATAACTGACTGACTGACAGATCAAGACCATATTACATTTTATAGAACATTCATTTACTTTTAAACATGTGTATTTAAATTACCTTAATTTACAAAGAAATTGAGTCGATTACTCTTCAGCCTACACGTATACTCTTTATAGTACGTTTTGTATTAGTAGATACCTATGGATATCTCCTCGCAGATGCATTTGTGTATAGGAAATCATATTAGTGTACACACAAGGCGAAAGGCTAGGCTTAAACTAAAGCAATAAGTTATGTCATGAGACGTGACGAGTAAAGTGTTTTGAGTTTTTGGGGCATTGCGAATAGACATGAAGGATGCAAGGCAAATGCGAAAAAGGCAATCTTCATCATTTTACATTTTACACGTATTATGTACTATAACTATAACGCGTTTTTAACATTTCTACCCACATAAATCAAATTATGGATTATAAATATACATTTTTCTGAAGGACTCATCTGCAATTCCAAGAAGCTCCACATGCAATAGACAATCTCACTTTTGTCAGATGAGATACAAAAGAAATGGGAATTATCTGCTTAAAGAAAAATTTACACATTTTAGATATAATTTTCTGCAGAAGATTTAAGCGTAACCTTCAGTTTTGGTAATGCACATTGCTTGCACATAATATTATTACTGTGTGTGTATGTGCAGTACAAAGGCATTCATCCATAGGCACTATGTGGTTAAAGACAAAGTTGAAAGAAAATTGGAGTGACAAGTAAAGAAAATAAATGTTAACACTTACAGTTATAAAATCACGTATAAAACATTGTGTATAAACACATGATGTAGGTATATTACCATTATGTAAAGGGAAATTGACGGTGAGTAGAGGAATGAGGGAGTGAGCTTAATTCCAATGTAATTGGATGATTACACAGGAGAATACCAGTAGCTGTGATGACTAAACGAGAGTCTCTCACGCGAAAAGAGCATAAAGAGTGTGTAAAGCAGAGCAGTTGGCATTAAAAGCCCAGTTAGTCCAGATATTGGAATCCAGAGGCAATACTTATCATTACCAACTTACTACTGGCTTTACTCTATCCAACACATGTTCATATTATTATTCAGGTACTTGCAGTAGAAAAACAGAGCAAAAAGAAGATGATTTTTAATGAAAGGGAAGGCGTCTCCGTATTTTTCTCTGAGCGCAAAACAACACAAACGCTGAATTACATTATTTGTACTTGGTGGCAGCTTACATAATACACAGAGCAAAGAAACATAATAACTAGGCGAGATGAGATAGTAGATGCGATGAGATATTATTAAGTGAACGTGGTCAGTGTAGCAGTTTAGTATAGTAATGGAAAAAACTCAGCAGTCAGTACTCACACGGGAGTTGGGTTAAATGACTTGACTTTCTTGCTGATGCTCTCCTTTGCTCATACCTAAATTCTCTGAAAGGACTGACTGAGACTGACTGACTGGTTTGGTTTTTGGTCTCTGCCCTTTTTATCAGTGCACAGGGCAAGATGTAATATAGATTACAGATCTACATATACATATTAATATTATTTGAATGCATACACATTTAAGGTACACTGATAACTGCTAACTAAAACACACAGTCATGCCATGCCTACTACCTGTCCGAGTGCCATATTACATAAAAATACAACGTATTTCACTAATCCAACTGATAATGTGGCTGTATAGTTTGTTTTGTGTAGTAGTAGTTTGACTTTGACTTGTCTATTGCTTAGTTTACTTATGGGGTCCCGCAGGGGTGAACCCCGTGATGTAAAATAGAGCGACCATTAGATTTTATGTTATTGCCTGTTCTTCTCCCTGCTCTCCTATAAACTTTGTAACTTGAGCAGGTAACTTAAACCGACGACTTCTTGTGTATCATCTCATCTCTTTTGTACAAATTCAAATATAATATGCCTGTAAAATATAAACCACACAGTGGAAGACACACAGCAAGCCTATTTCAATTCCTCTATGTTCGTATTATTATCTATGTCCTCTATCCCATAATCAAACATACAGTACGTTGTTTTACTTTTTTAGTAGTTCCTTGTATGTGAATTGTGTATGCAATCGTATAGAAAGCAGATACCCTTATAAACATTTTTAACTTGACTAGGTTTGACATTATAGCTTTGCTATAACTGCCAGGACATTATTATTATTACATATATAGTACACATCAGAATCATACGATACATGCCGTGTAGTGTGGTACCTTATGCTTTACATTGTATTACCTCATCGGCCCTTCCCAATGTTTATTAAAGTTCACTGGTGATTCATGGGTGCATTATGCATTCTTTTGTATCCGGGTTCTTTCTGTCATTATATTATTCCTCTCACAGGTAGTATAGTGACCAACCATGTCCATGATGTGTATCTTCGTCATATCTGTAGTAGATGGCCAATATGAGTGAACAAAGAGCTGCTATTATTTATACACTTTATAGTTTTGTTTTTAACATGAGTTTACGTAAACTATTTAAAAGTGTACTAAGGTATGCGTTTAGTTCAGTTGTCATAATAATGCGCATTTATTATTGCTTGGTTTGATTCTTTGTTGTTTTGATAAGATTTATATTTTGAAATAGTTTCTTTAATTATGATTATGGTATTATGGCGTAGGTAGGAGAAGAGGGAGATATTTTTATTGAAATTGAAGTCAACTTACTCAGCTGGAGATGCATTACAGACACAGGTCAACTTTAAACACTCCAAGCACGTTTTAATTACCTCCGCCTCATGATTACACCACATGGAGTCGTGTGGTGGTAAAGGTAAAGAATGCCTGACAGGAGACAGAAAGGAGGATAGCACACACAAGTGTTGTGTATAGTCAGAGTCAGACAAGCCATAATCTTAATCTGGAATGAAAAATGTGATTGTAGAGATATTAGTGTACGATCTGTACGTGTTAGTGCGGAATCAAATCAAGTTATGTTGCCGGTGTGGTATGATTTCAACGTATTCTTCTCAAATTCTCACTTCTAGTTTGCAATTTCATAGCAATCCGGTGCTTAAACCATAATGCAATGTCAGGTATTCGCATATTAAGATTAAACTTGAGTGAAATATGTTTCAATGCATGAAAAGAAGTATCCAGTCCACGACAGAGTGAGTAAATACCTGTTCCATATGGAATTGCTATAACAAATAATTTAATTTGCGTACTAAAGGATGACTGTGGCTACTACCATCATGAATTCCTTCTGTATAAACTACATAAGAAAAGCCAGGAAGGAAAAAAGCATTATAAAAAAGTTCTCTCAAAGTCGAAACAAGCTAATGTGTTCAAAGGGCGATATAAAATGGAATATTAAGACAAACTGAGTAATCGCGTCGTGTTCTTTTGTAGATATTCTGCTGCTCGTACGTTAAATTCGTTTGGCTTGCAAAGAATTGCGCTATTTATTGGCCACCATATTTTACGACGATAAAATGAGCTTGTGACGTGATATTCCAGTTTTCTACTCATTTGTTATGAGAGTTCTCGATGTATTTATGGGTACGACTTTTTTCTGTACATATTTGCCACGGCCGCCACACGGTGGAAAAAAACTCGAGTGAATGTCCACCCTGCTGCTCGTGGGCTTTAGTTTGAATACTTGACATCGAATACTGAAACCCTTTATATAACCACTTGACATCTACAACATGAATTTACTAGCTTTGTGTGTAAAGTCCGCGAACGCATTAGACATGGACTGTGTAATATTTGCAATCAACTTACATGTTATTCTGTTCTGCTTAGTTTTTCTGCTTTCTTTTCCTTTTAGTATACCTACTACTAGAAGTTTACTGCCACGACGGAGGTAACTCTAATGCGATATAGTTTTGATCTTCAATCACTCCATGTTTTGTTCGCTATAAACCTTTTGTAAAGAACATTGGTGAATAGGTTCAGTAAAATATGTATTTGGCAAAGATCTCCTTCTTTACACTTTTACATTCGTTTGAATATCTTGTCTTTGATATTGGTATGTGATCTTGCAACTCTATTGATGCTCTTTAAAAGATTACTACCTGTAATAAGTGTTTTCTTGCAGTCGCTTCTTTTCAGATTCAGTGAACCGTAAACTCACTGACCGCATTCGTTATTTGGTACAGCAACTCTACTACATGAGAAATATTGTAATGCAATTGTATCTACTTATTATACTAGTCAGTAGTAATAAAGAATTTTTTCTTTGCATAATATATTATTATTACTTTCATTCGAGTTTTCGATTTATTTCGATGAACTCTGTCACAAAGTTTCCGATCCTAGCTAAAGCTGTCAACACCTGCTCTTTTGTGCTTAATTCGTAGTTTCACACTCACATTAAATTTGTAATTATTACACTCGTTTATAAGCTGCATTAGAGATACCACGATACTTCTGTTTATTTATGCATAAAATCTAACATTTATTTTACGAAGAAGCACACAGGTCTAAGAGACTTTCGAGTAAGTACCAGTAAGTACAATAAAGTAAAACTTCTAAAATTGCCAAATTGCAAACAAATTTTTTAATGATTTGGATAAAATTGCTTGGAAGTTGCTCAGTTTGTAAGTACACTAGCTATACAGCAATGAAGCCATATTATTTCTCTTTTTTAAGTGGATTACTCGATAGAAATTCACTTATGTCTTCAGTCTTGAGATGAAGTGAAAAGAAAAAATAGCCCGGACATAAATTGTAGTTGAACCACCGCGTGGTGAAAATCAATTTGCATTCATGGACCATGCACAGCAAGCAAAAAACAATTCAGGCACTTTGATTTTGTCGGCACTGTTAACCTGACGGAGTTAAGTTTGGCTTTTATGAGTACGTAGCTCAGAAGATTGAACTGAAGTTTTATTTACATGCAAAAGCAATTCTACATGATTTTGACATGGTACGATCAGCGTGTCAGGTCTTTAGGTCGAACTCTGGGATCCTCCACCTAATAATATTCCTCTGGTAACCTTTGTGATAACGTATGGGCGAAGCTTACTTATTACAATTTCTCCAACTCAATACCTGCAACAAATTTATATTCTGCATTAAGGAGTGTGCATCGCACAGACAAGTGCTGCTGCTCACACTGCTCAGTATTCAAATGCTTTACCGAAACTATTAGCATGAGAAAGTCTTTCTTAATAATAATAGTCCCTACTACTCTGCTATAGTCTCCTACACCACAATGCGTCTTAAAAAAGTGTTGATACACTTGGTCGTCCACGGTTGTTGTGTTGACGTTTAGCTATCCAGAAAAATATATTATAGTATTTTTTACAACATGTTCACACGAGTAAGTACCAGTAAGT